>RJWJ010012305.1:0-42309 GCA_004363605.1 Indri indri
GACATGACAGGATCTGCTGGCACAATTCAGAGAGTCCACAGGGCCCTCCTTATGGCACCAGGGACTTCCACCTGCAAGAGTACAAGGAAGTCACAGGAGTGAGGTGACCCAGTGAGGTGGCCTCAGAGAGGTCTCAGGAAGCCAGGCCCCATGCACGCCTCAGCAGAGCAGTCCTCAGAGCCAGTGTTAGAGGCGATCACTGCCCATGTGCCTCTTAATGACGAAAAGGGACAGTTGACTGTAACATCAGGAACACACGGCCAGGATGTGTAGAAGAGGGGCATGGACAGCGATTGTCGCACGTTTGTGTTTCATCCACTCCTTCCATCGCTTGGCTTCTCCCAGGGGACCACATGAACTGCTCACCCAGAGACTAAAGTCCCCACCCAGACTGAGAGCCCCAGAACCCCTGAAGAACCATCCCACCATCCAAACCAGCTGCTAATCTATGCACCTGGGCATGGCCAAACATGGGGTCTGTCACACCACTGTCAGCTCCTGTCCTAACGTCAGCCCTGCCTGTTCAACAGCTCTCAGGATTCCTCCTCTGCTTTCCAAAGAAAACACCGTGTCTTTCCAGGAACAGTTAATAGTCACCTCCTCATCATCCCATCTCCACTACTCGCTCTGCAAAGCACAGCCCCAGCCCCCCCACTCCCCCCGGCCCACCCAGGGTTCTCAGAGGGAGCCTGGCGCACACATCTGCTCCTTTGCTCCTGCCGCGGGCCCGCACCTGCCGAGTCCTCCCACCACTCCAGCACACACCGTCTTCCCTCTTCACACAGCTGCTGCCCCCCTGCAGCCAGGCTGGCAGCTCCTTTCCAGGAACCCCGATGGGACAGTAACAGTGGCTGCCACCTCACTGCTTTCTCATCAAAGGTTGCCTTGTATAGACACGTAACCTTTTGTGTTTCTAAGTTTTGACTCGGTTTTGGCTTCTCCTTTTCACCGTAAACAACCTACACATAGTTCTAGTGCCAAGTTTATGCGCTCCGACATGCTTAGTCAGCCGCCCGAATGAATCAGAAATAACAGAGCCAATGTCCTGTCGGGCATCTGTAATTCGCCCATCCCTTGCCACTGAGAAAGCCCCATTGTGGGGTGGCTTAGTCTCTGGTATATCTGAGACAAGAAATGAGTCAATGACTCCCAGAATTTGGAAGGTGAAGAGGGAAGTCAAAATTATCTAGTCCTTCTACGCACGTTGGGGCTGAGCAGGCTGCAGTTGTGGCGTGTGTGAGTCAAGTGCGTAAGGACAGGCCACAGCAAAATGGGTCCTGCTGCCCACTAGCTCTCAGGGTTGCACAACGTGGCCTCCCTGCTCAACTTCACAAAACCACGCTCTTAGGACCGCAAGACGAGATGGTCTGAATCACCCCCAGGAACACATTCCTGTCTCCAGAGTAAATAATGAGGGATGAACTTAAAGCATAGACATGGGCAGTGTCTCAGGAGCTGTCACTAATGCAGCCAGCCACGGTGAAGGGTGTCATCCGTGGGCAAGGGACAGCAGTCCAACAGTCTCACTTCCTCCAGGTCACGGCTCAGAGTCATCAAACAAGTAAAAATCTATCTTTAGACAACTGGAAACAAGTAGAAGCAACATCTTCAGAAACGCAGAAGGAGGAAGAATTCCCTCTGAATGGAGGAAGATAAAAGCTGTGGTTTTTGAAGAGTTCAAGTTAGAGTGGTCAAAGAAGGAATAAACAATTCAGGAGAATAAAAGCCCTTGCTGTGTTCAGGGCTAGAGAGAATGTATCGAATGAATCCATGCTCTTCTCTTACAGTAGTATCAGATATTCTAGGTACAGTGCAGGAAACAGGATTAAATGAAGAATCAATAAAACAATAAACTTAAGTTAATGAACAGTGTTCAAGTAAATAGGTTCTTCTAATCTTTTTTCAGAAACAATAAATGAACATTTTAGTCTTTGGAAAATACAGTGAAATTAAAGTTTTCTTGTTATTATATTGAGCCTACAAGGGGAGTCAGGATGTTCACTAAACATATCACATCTTCCATTTTTATGTACATTTTTAAAAACTTGTATCTTTTTATATTATATTCACCCATGTACCTCCACTGCCAGGATTCAGCTAAAAGAAGTTTGTCATAAATTAATTAAGGGAACATTTTCAGGAGCGTGTTAATGAAAACATTGACTACTCCTAAGTACAGAAACACAACTCATGCCACCTTCAGGTAATGAAATAAGAAGTTGGTTCTGTTACCCATAGATTTTGATCATATCCGAACTCAGATGAGATGGAATTTTATGGCTATATAAAATGACCTCACGATGTAAAAATGGAAAAAAGCAAACATTAAACTATTTTATACATTTCAATAATGGTTCGGCTCCAGTGACCTTATTTTATATCTCTCTTCAAAGGGACTTGTATTACACTTTTGTCTTCTTCCCCTTGTTTAGCTCCAGATCGCCTGGAGGAATGATAAAAATAAATGAAATCCATTAGATAAAATTATTATTTACACAAAGGCAATATTAATTTTATCTGTCAGCAGGTTTTAAAACTAAGTGAAAGTTCATTCAATCTACTTCTGTGCCAGCTAAACCAGTGAGAGCCCTTTTGAAGAAAGAAAAAGGAAAAAATGCCTAAATAATGAGGGCTTCGAGCAACATAACTATACAGGACAGGTTCTAAAGGATTTACCTAGAGATGTTTCCTCAAGGCAGGAAGTTCATATGGACACACTAAAATAACCAAGCTATAAATGACATTCATGGTGTGAAATTACCATTCGTAGCTCTCATTTGTTTTTCACTAAGATGGACAGCACCAGGAGTGCCATTTTCTCTCTTGTCCACTCCAAGCTGCAGAGTCTATGACAACAGCAAAAGCAAGATGCCACCGTAGCAGGAGTAAAGAATACACCCGCTATTGCCATTACTCTGGTCAACGTCCCTCGTCATCTCCTGGTTGCCAAATCCAGTGAGCTTATGCAACTGGCCATCTCCATGACATCTGTGGCCACTGATCTTTTCTCTTGAATATCTTCCCAAGTCTGTCTTCCCTGGTTTCTGTAAGTCCCCAATCTCCCTGCATTTCTTCCTCATCCAGAACTTTTATTTCTCAGCCTTCCCCTTCAATGAAGGTGCTCTCCAATATCTCTGGACATTCATTTCTTCCTCACTCTACACACTTTCAGTCAGTATCCTTCCTCTTATAACTCACATAATGTTGTATAGTATCTAAAAACTGGTGACTCCCAAATCTAGAACCCTCTGCCAGACTTCTGTACATAATCTGCATCCATAAATCAAAATATTAATAGATGTCTTCACATAAATAAGCCAGAGGTACCTGATATAAAGGGGACCTCGTTTTCCGTCTTCACCAACTAACTGTCTCCTTCCTTTTTCCTTCCACTCATGGCCAACTATGCCGATACTCAGACAGCCAGCTCATAACCCAAGGGTTCACCCACCATGCCTTCCTCTTCCATCTTCCCAAAACTCACCCCTCATTTAGCCCCTGTGTCCTGGCCCGTCTTTAGAATCCATGCTCTCCTCTCCACTCTGCCCAACCTCCTGATTTTCCTTCTTCTGCAATTTCAGCTGCCTTCTGGTGGGTTCCCTGCCTCCAGTACCGACTATTACGTGTCACCTCTGAGGAGCCATCTCAGAATATTTTTCCATTTTTCTCCCATCCCTGCCTGGTCCCACTGCTCATTAACACTCATGTCTATTACAGCCCTTATCACCCTGAACTATGGTGACCTGTGTATCTGCCTCATTCTAAAACATGGCTGGGAAAACCTCAGTCTCTGGATGGTACTGACATAGCGTAGACAAACAATCAACACCGGATACGTGAATTAATGGAGAAAAAGAAGGCAAATCCACATGCACCGCTCTCCCTTCTTTACAATAGTTATACTTCCATTAAAATGCTATTCAAGTTTGTTTCTCTTCTATGACTCTGCCATTCATTGTCACAGATGTTTTATCCCTCTATTAAAATTCTCCTAACATCTGGTCCAAATACAAGGATTCCCATGGTTTTGAGAAATGTCCTTTCTAGATGTCATAATTTTCCAATTAATGGTCAAAGGGATAAAGGGACAGGCAGACAAACTAAAAAAAATAGGGGGGTGGTCTCCTGGGCTTGGAAAATATGAAAGCAGACGGAAGATATAACCAAATGTATGAAGCCTGTGGGGTTTGGATAAGTTATTCCAGCACACATAATTCACTGGAACCACTTGAAATGTCGGAGGACAAAAAAGGAGGCTATTACAATCCATAACAGACAGAAATTTATTAAATTAATTATTCTAGGTTGAAAAATATAAATACCTTGAGATATTATCCGATAAATGTACAGAAAACAGATACCTAATACCCTTAGAAAAACTAGACTATTTAGTGAATGGGCCTCTGATTGGTGTTTCCAGGTGTTAGTTGGGAATAGCACTGTGTATATCTTATGATATCCTTTAAACTCAATAGACCAGATGTGTCAAGGTTGATGCATCTGAGTTAATTCAAATCGGTCACAATCTTTAGTCTTAAAAAAAAAAGTTTTAGACTTCAAGAGCACTACTCTTGAAGCATTACTATTTTTTGGTAAGTATATTAAAAACAAGAGTAAAAAATCCACACCAAAAAAAAAAAATTCTCTAAGACGTATCATATCAAAATCAAAGATTCCACTAGCTAGAGAATAATAAAATATAAAACACGCAAAGTAGGTTATGTAGAGTATTCATATGTCTCTTATTTTCCTGAAATAAACCTGTAAGATCAATATCGTCATTCCTTACTATCTTGCAGATATGGAGACAAGTCTTCAGGAGGTCCCACAGCTATGTGGAAAAACTAAAAATTTTAGTGAGTCCCAGACCCCAAAACTCAGGGTCATCTTGCTGTCTTAAAGATACCATCCCTGGCTTCTGCAATGGTTATTTCTTGACTAGGGATTGGAGCCCTGCTTGACACATGGAACAGGCAGCTGAAGAAATAAGCTGATGATCTATTTCCATCTCTGCCAACTGACTTCCTGTTAGGCCAGAATATGTATTTCCTTGGGGACAGAAATTTCAGTAAGCAACTTGCTGCAGCATCATTCACTGATCCTGGAGCCAGAGACCTCATTGACCAAGATTTAATCCAGCCCAAACTGAAGGAGGACCAGCCCTTACTGGTCCCCGCACTGGCCTTGTCAGGGGTGTGCTCTACACACCCTGCTGGGCCGCACTCAGCCCCATGGCTGGAATAACATCAATGGGCTGGACACAGAAGTTCACATCTCAGCTTCAACCTGTGCCTCAAACTGCAACTTCCGTCTGCTTCTTCCCTTCTACTTGAGACAAAGTGTGACCTCCAAACTAGCATGGACCAAACGAACCACTGATGGCCCTCCCCCAAATCTGCTTCCTGCCTATGTTCTCCCTGTCACAGCTGGAGTAATTTTCGATTTCTCTAATTTTACCACTGGACACTCTAAACCATCATTAAACCCTGTCATTAATTCCTCAAAATGCATATCACACCCCTGTCCCCTTATTTCACGGCCACGGCTGCAATCCCACCTTACACCACCTTCCTCTCTCACCCGGACTTAGCACAAACCTTTCTAGTTGGTCTTGGTGTGTTTCATACTTCCCCTTCAACAGTCCATTTTCTGTGCTGTATCCAGAGTAATCTTTGTAAAGACCTAATCTGATTCAATAAATTTTTTTCTGCTAAAGCCTTCCAATAGCTCCCTTTGTAACCTCCCAAAAATGTAAGTCCCTGACCCCAACCAACAGCCCATCCTCCGTGGCCAGCCCCTGACTCCCGCACATCTTCCAGCCTTCATTCACTGTCTTCCAGCCACATGCCTGCATGCACACACATACACACGTGCACAGACCTGCTTTCTGGTCTTCAAACCCACCAAGGCCATCACTTTGCAGACGATGGCACTTGCCGGTCCTTGGGTCCCAGATCTTTTTCTAGGTCCTCCCAAGGTTCCTCCTTCTCATTGCTCGAGTTTTACTCAAATGTCACCTCTGCAGAAAATCCTCCCTGGCCAGGCCTGCTAAAGTACTTGCCTTTTACTCCTACCAGAGTCCATTATTATTTTCTCTTCTTCCTATCACCTAAAACTACTTAAAACTGCTCAATGGATATATTTGTGAGTTTGAGGATTATTTGTTATAGCCTATCATATAAGATGTATTAAAAGAAGTCACAATCCCCACAATTTCTCCTCTTAATTTATTGTATGTATATAGCCAAACATCATATTGTACATCTTAAGTATACACAATAAAAAATAAGTAAATAAATAAATAAATAAAAATATCCCATAGGCAAACAGATAAATGTAATGTAGCACCTTGAAAGGAGGCAAATTGAGTCTGGGCACCCTCAGTAATGGGAAGAAAATAAAACATTTTGGCTAGGTCAATGATGGCAAAATATTTGCCGATGCCTTTATCCTTAGTCATCTCAATGATCTTGCACATGGATGCTTGGATACAGGACTTGGATTATGGTAATCATTGATTATGCCCTATCTAACCCTCTAGAATATAAGCGACTAGAAGACAGAGATTTTGTTTTGTTCTCCTGCTGTCCCCAGGGCCTAGGACATGGTATGACCCATATAAATGTCCTTGACTGACTGATGGGGTAAGAAAGGGAATAGAAACCAAGATAGTCCCTGTCCAAGCAATAGATAAACTCATTGTGGAAGCCCAGATACTTTCTTCCAGACAAAAGCAAAGAATCGTGCCCACGTTATTTTGGCCACTGAGTAAGTAGCAGCTATGGTGAATTTCATGTGAGCTTCTGCAGAAAAGTACAAGTGAGCTTGCAGTTAGCCTGTTGGATGAGACTTCGGAAGAACAAGTCAATACAGACCTTGAATTAGTTGCCACAAGGCATCTAACAATTAGCGCGTCACGCGATGCTATGAGATCTACCCATGCTGTGAACATACGGCATCTTACTCTTCACTCCATTAGCCTGAAATGTGGAAAGTCATGTGGGACATTACAATAAAGGTCTTCATGGGGGAAAAGTCATCTCCAAGTGTTTTAATGTCTGTATTTCAAAATATTAAAAGCCATGTGACAGTGAATATGTTAATGAATATATGAAAAGGAACAATTCCTAAATATAAATCCATAAAAAGGAGTGACAGATTCCATCAATTTTGCAAGGGGCTCCTTAACACTGAAGGGGCTTAAATGGGTTGCAGGCTGTCTGCTGCCTGCCTTTGCAGTCCAAAGGGGTAAGAACCATCTTATCTGGTGTTCCTAACATGGTACTCCTCAGCCTACAAAGACCCGTGACCTGGCCTGCCTCGAACACTAGCTTAGGAAAGACAGCATTGCACAGATACTAAGAGCACAGGCTCTGGAACCAACTGCCTGATTTCAAATATTAGCTCCACCCTGAACCTCATGCTTCACTTTTCATCATCTGTAATATGGAGATAAAAACCATAGCTTAAAATTACATGTGTTAATATGAAAGAACTTAGACCACTTACTAGGAAGCCTTAAAAACTTTTGGTAATTATAAACAAATGAGGATGATACAAAAAGAAAAAAGAAAAATGCTTTATAACTCTTGTAGGAAAGACATCTCTAACAACCAAATGAGTGCCTTCCTAAAAAGAGATACTAAAAGCGGTTCACTGTTCATTAAGAGCTATGAGAGTGTGCTGCCTTAGCCTAGGAAAATTCAGCATCTGCCCAGGAAACATATAAAAGGACATGCAGGACAGCATTGTTCACAATAGCAAAAAAGTTAGAAATCATACAGGTGTCCACTGAGAGAATGGCAATTTTCATGGTGTAATATATCACCGTGAAAATGAGTGGACAACAGCTATCCACAACACAAATACACATCAGAAACATAATGTTGAGAGAAAAAAAAGTCAAGAATAATATGTAATATGGGTAAATCAAGATGTATTGCCAATTAAAAAAAAACAAAAAGTAAACAATATCTTGAATTAGATAAAACTATATATTAATAAATAAACAAGGAAAAGTAAATGGAAACTTCACAATAGTGCTAACATGAAAATGCATAAATGTTGTAAGAACAGAAGTTTTTTCCATGATCAAACCCCCAGATGACAATCCTTCTGGGGCCCCGTGCTTTCCTGCTCCCACCCTTGTCTACCTAGAGCACACTCCCTCCTGTCTACATAGAAGCTTCATCTGACATCCACAGCAAACACAGCCCCCGCATCCGTGGTAACCATTTCCCCGGCGAGAAGCAAGGACACCTGCTCAAGACACACTATACCTCCACAGCCCTCAGCAGGCCCTGCTACACAGGCTGCCTCCTGCAAACTTGTGACACGGTGTCCCTGTTGTACAGCAAGGCCACAAGACAAGAGCCTGTCATCACCGTGGCCTCTCACTACCTCCCATGTAGAAAGTACCTAATATCTGTTGAATGAATAAATCAACCAGCCAACAACAAATAGTGGAAAGCAGTGCCAGGCTAATCTGGGAGGGGATGTGGAACAGGTAAGTTTTGGAATTGGGGGAATCAAGTAAAATGGAATAAAGTCTCAGGGCAGAATTTATCGAGAATGGGGGCAGCAAGTGCATTTTGTTGTTTAAAATGAAAAAACCAAAGTTATAAGTAGTAAGATCAAATAAATCACGGCACATCCATACTATTAAATATTATGCAGCTTATAAAACCAACATAGTAAAAACTCTATATACTGAGTATATAAATCCAGTAATGATGTCTAGTGGAGAAAAAATAAAGTGTAGACATTTATTTATCTATAGAGAGATAAAGAAGAAAGAAAGAAAACTCAAATTTTTGACTAAAATAAACCAAATAAATAATTTTTATGCTTTTGAGTGCAAAGAAAAATGTGGTTACTCCTAATAGGAGTATTTTAAAAAATATTCTTCTATATTGAAGTTTCAACAATAAGCACTTATTAATTTTGTAATTTAAAGTGAGGAAGAATATTTACATTTAAAATAAAGGCGTGAGATTAGTTATATGGATTAACTAAAGAGACCGAACTTCAATGTACATATTTAGATTCAGTTCAGGGCTGACTTACCAGATATGAGACAGTAGAAAGTAACAGAGAAAACAGTTGCTGCAGGGAGAAGAGAAAGTAGAACAGGTTTGAAGAAAGGAGGATTTGAAGGCATAACCTTGGACAGAGCGGAGGTCAGCTTTCCCTCAGTGTTCTCCACACAGAACAGGGAATCCCGGCTATTCTCATAGGAATTCACGGGCGAGGAACAGTTCTGCTGAGACCATGTGGCACACACGTGTAAACTGCGAGTCCACGGTGGACATGTCTACCAGAACAACCTCCTACTCCTTACTTACTAAATTCATTTTACTGGGAAAGGAAACAACTTCACTCTTACCAAGGCAATGAAATTGGTTTTATCAGTCTCAACGCATAAGCTATATTATGCAAAGGTCTCAGCTTACACTAGGAAGAAATGCTTAGGCAACAGGCATCGACGAATACTTTCCATTGTGACATGCCATATTGCATCTGGGTCCTCAGAGCTGCCCCCTTTAGCTTGGTAAATAGCACACACCTGTGAATTCATTACAGAAGTGGTAGCACACGTGTTTATTTTCTCTCCAAGCGATAGATTGCGTTTCTGGTTCGGTGAGTAGATGAAAGTGATGTACCTTCTCTAACATCATATGTAGGAGGCAAATGTTATGCTTAATCTCACTGTTCAGGAAAATTCCTGCAGTTCTCCCTGATTACAACCACAGCAACACAAGAAACAGTTCATTAACCAAGGAGATGAAACTGGGGCGACACGGGGCTGTGCTTTGGTGAACAAACACCTCATTCCGGAAGGTCCGATGTTTCCCAGGCACAAATCTCACAGTTTAAGACTTGCAGAGGTGCACAGACAGATCTATCTAGTTTAGTAACTAATCCCAAGGATCACAGTAAACTGACAAGTTGTGGAAGAAAGCCGCCCATGTGAGAAGTCTGGAAAAAAGTTGGTTTCCAACTCAGGTGTTGCTTTAATGGCTGCCGTTACGACACAAACATGAAGCAGTTGTTTGCCGTGGCTGCTGAATAGAAGCTGCTCTTCTGATCTGATATACACACACACACACACACACACTCAAATTCATACTGCGGAGCTTATAACTGCATACACCTTGCCTCGTCAGTTTCTTGTCTAGGACATTTCTCTGAAGGAATTCATCAGAGATGTACTGAATATGTTTGCTTATTATATTTTGTGTATTCTTGATCCCCTGCATTTGGGGATCTCCTTTATCAAACTGTCACACATCAATCCAATACCCCTGACCCTACAGCAACCCAGGGCCAGGAACCACACCACAAGGGACCGCCCGAGAGACCATAAAACTCCTGAACCCTAAACATACGCAGCATCCCCCCCAACCCTTCCCCAGAGAGCCCCACTGCTCGGGCACACCCTGCCCTCTCCCCCTCCTGCCTCCTGGCCCGCCCTGCTCCGTCCCTGCGTGGCCTGTGGTGCCTCCTGTTTCCAGGGCACTGTGAGTATAAACTGCTGGCTTCGTGACAGTCATTTCCGTGTCTGCTATCTTACCATCCCTGATTAAAGCAAATCCCAGGTACATTTTTAACACAAAGGTCAACAAAGCTTTACACTGAAATATATTTGTCCTAGTCTGATTATTATGTGTTGTAAGCACGATTTGGAAGCTTCTACTTCGAGAGAAGGAAATAGTACTTACAAATAAGTACATCAGGAAGTCAAGACGTTATTTTTAAGAGCAATTTTAATGACATATGTTCAAGATACAATATTAAGTATATCAACACGAAACTAAATACCGTGTGCAGCATATAAACAAACGCACACATGTGCACACCCACACAGGTGCACACACACATTCCCTTAGTGAAATATAAACGTGCCACAGCAATAGGTTGCTTCTCTGGTTCAGTGAACAGATGGAAACCATAGGGGCCCTGGCTCTGTGACTGCCAGGGTGCAAATTCCAGCCCTGCCACTTACTGGTTGTGTGGCCTCTATTTCCATCTTCAAGTGGGGACAATATTTGTGCCTTTCTCATAAGGTTTGTAAGGATTTAATGATGTAATCAATGTAAAACACTTAGAACAATGCAAGTACTCAATAATTGTCAGACATGACAATGCAGATCTTTATTGTTGTGATTAACATCAGGAGAAAAATGCACCCAATCATCAGAATGTTCTGACATACATGGTTCTGCATAGTCTGTAATACTTTTGGGGGGATTGTTTTTGCAAGTTTATTGCAAATGGGCATGTATGATTATTATAATAAAAATACAATCTATTATTTTGCTAAGAAGGTGCCTCACAGAAGAATCAAGATGAATTGGAAACTTGAGTGCCCTGTCTGATTAATTCGTATCACAAGAGGACTGAAGCGGCCCTACTAATAAGTCCAAGTCCAGCCTCCATAAATTTTTTATGCATGGTTATACGTGAAGATGCCAAGAACATGAAAGATGGTGTCAAAGACAACCATTAACAGTTTTTAAAAGAACCATAAATCTTTTATCTTGTCAGAGCTAGATTACCACCCAAAAGGCCTCCCCTTCACTCAACAGCACCATGTCAGCCACGAACCCTTACAGCTTGGCACCGGAGTGACCCTGTTCTGATTGAGAGAACTAACCCCACTACCATCTACAGAGAAAAATAGCATAGAATGAGATGATATACCCACTTCTCTACAGGAAATCCCACATGGCCGAAGATTTTTCTCACAGTAGGAAACTAGAATTTAAATTAGGTTTTCTACCTAAGCAGCAAACCGACAAAAGACCTGCTGACTGAGACAAGAGAAGAAAAACCCAACTAAAGGAAACCACTATGATATTCATAAGCCTAGAAAAAATAGGACACCAGTGTGGCATCAAATTCCAGATCAAATTAAGTGCGTTGGTGGCGGGTGTCCATAACTTCCTAAGAGGGAGTCACAGCCAAAGTGTCCAAAAACATGATCACTGGTGTCTTCATTTATCTTGTGAGTTTCCCCACATATCATACTAAAGATAAAATACAATGAGATCATAACCCTCCAAAAGTGTAGGCTATTGTCCAATATTTTTCTCCAGTGGTTAATGGTGATTCTCACAGATTGGAACGGGAACGGATCAGAAAGAGGCAGGGCTGTGCTCACATCGGGAACACAATCTCCCGAGAGAGCTGCAGCAGAGAAGAGTCAGCCTGGATTAGGATGAACTGCAGAACTGCAATTCAGGTGTGCCAGGCACCAAGCCCTTCAGGGGAAAAGTCGCCTCCGTTTGCCAAGTTTACCCACACAAATATTACCATTTTCTGCATGTAATGACATGAAAAACTTGAGAAAAAACTATCAGAGTTTGAAAATCCCAGACGTAAATTTAGTCCAGACAACAAACTGTGATTTAAGGAGAAGTCAACCTTCTAGCCCCAGGTTATCAGAAATCTGGAAAGTGGCTGTGCCAGGACTTGAATTCACTTGTGTCTGACTCCAAACCCACTGTGTCACCTGATAATTTTGCAAAAAATACTGTACCGTCACCACTGAAGACACCATATTTTTAAACTGGGTAATAGGTGTGCTGCATTTCAAATGTAAAATAATACTAAAATATTCACCTCTCAGTAAGAATGAATTCCAACGACCCAGCAATCCCACTCCTCTATTTATGGCTAAGAGAAATAAAAGTGTATGTCCACACAAAAACTCATTCACAAATGTTCATAGCAGCACCATTCATGATAGTCCAAAAAGTTGAAACTACCTAAATGTCCATCAACTAATGACCACTGAAGGGATGAAGAAAATGTGGTACATCGTACCAGGAAGTGCTATTTGGCCAGCAAAAGGAACAAAGTGCTGCCACATGCTGCCACGTGGAGGAACCTTGAAAACCTGCCAAGGGAATGAAACCAGGCACAAAAGGCCAGATATGTTATGATTCCACTTACGTGAAACATCTAGAATAGGTAAATCCGAAGACACAGAATCCAGAGACACAGACTATAGATTAGCGGCTGTCAGGGGTTGTGGGAAGGAGGAATGGGAAGTTTATGCTGATGGGTACAGGGTTTCTTTCTAGGGTGATCAAAATTCTAAAATTAGATAGTGGTGGTGATTATACAGTTCTGTGAATATATGAAAAATGGTGAAAACCTTAGAAAATTGAATTTTATGATATATGACTTATATTTTCAGTAAAGTTGTTATTTAAAAAAAATTTCCAAATGCCAACCCAGGCTGCCAGGCGCTTGAACTGATGGTTCCAGCAGGATCTGGGGGGAGAGGAGGAAAGTCAGGGCTAGCTGACTTCCAGGAGGGACCTGGAGGGAGCTCTGTCTGGGGGAAGAGGGACTTCAGCAGTGGTGTCTGGTGGTAGTAGAGGAGAAAGCTCTTCGTATGTGGAGTTTCACAGACCAGGCTTCCATTAACCTGACACAGATGACCCAGGGGGACCAGCCACTGTTATACATGAAAAGTAAAAGAGCCTAAAAAAACAATGTACTAATAAAAATGACGTTCTTCTTCAAGTGTCGAAGCCCATTGTCTGAGTACATTTTTTCACTGAAATGTTCCAGCTATCTAGATATCTTGTTGCCATACAGATATTCAGAAAGCAATCAACTCTGCAATTACCTTACATTATTTATAATTATTTTTGTAATTTATATTATCTATCATAAATTACTTCACGATTTATATGACTAATTTCCATTAGTTACATAATAATCATGTTGATAGAGCCCTGGCTCCAAGCCCAAGCACTCACTCCTGCAGTTCTGAGTGACTATGCACATACTTCTTCACCCAAACTTATTTGATAGCAACTTCCATTATTTTCCCAGATTTTCCCCAGTGTTAAAGCAATTAAGGCAGATAGCTAAAATAAACTTTTTTCAGTGTTAGTCATTCTCAAAGAGAAGAGCACGGTGGAAGAGCCAGCAGGCATGAAGGTGGATGGGCAATATCCTAAAAGCTGTGCCCAAGTGCTTGGACATGTTGTTACTTCAACTATGTAGGAATCACTAACGCTTGGATATTTTATTGCAGAGGGCTAAGTTTCAATGAAGACGAAGGGTCTAGTGTCATCCAAAGACAGTGTGTCCCACTGTGTCCACTCTACATTATTAAACATGTTTCTTCTGGGATCTCAGAATTATCCCAGAGATGACGTTCCCCCTCCTAATGTGCAGCCTCAAATCACAATACCTGTACAACGACAAGGACTCAGCAGTCCCTGGCGGTCTTCTTCCCAGCTCTTAACAGAACTATCCCTCACTCCACCATTTGCACAGCATGAGGTTATAATGTGGGACAAACTGTCAAAATAGTATTTCAGGTCATGAAATAGTTGTTTTTCCCAAATCACAATTCTATAAATCTTTAGCAGGCATCTCTTTATAAATTAATTCCTTAACCACAAGGCAAGATTTTCTGGGCAAGATTTTCATCCTATCGGAGTTTTCCTAAGGAATTCTAAAGACGAGAATTGGCCCAGGCTTGCTAGCTAAGCACAACACAGTCATAAAAAACAGCTGCCTCCAGTCCTGACAGTCACTGTTCTCCCCACACCAGCATCTCTGAGCCGGTCAGCATGCTGTCTTCGACATGCTCTGATGAACCGAATGCAAGCCTGTCCCGTAGAATCAGGCTCTGCATATGAATCCCTATAGTTGTCTCCACTGGTTTACAGCATGGAAGATCATGTCCTTTGCTGTAACCACATGCTTCCAAAAATTACATGTGCATACACACACACACACACACACACACACACACAATGACTCAGATGTCTACACCATACGCTTTTGGTCCACTCTTCCGTCTTAATGCCAATCCGTAAAGGAGGATCAGCAAACCATCCACATATTTTTACAGTTAATAAGGAGACACTGGTCATGGCCCAGGACAAATTAATTCCACTGTAATTACACAACCACAGAGCTGGAAAGTACTTTGACAGCTTTTCTCTTCTATCAACACTTCTCTTCTAGGTTTCTTGGACGTGGCATGTCTCAACCTCACCCTTAATTTCAGAAGACACGCTATGACTTTATCTACAATTCTGCCATGCAAATGTGACTATTTCACAGGTTCTTTGAGCTATTTCTGGAAGCAGATATGAGCTTGAAATATGCCCTACCATCTAGCTTTGTGCCTTTCAAAAGGTTACTAGTGTTTGCTAACCTGCTCTCCTCATCTAAAAGTATTAGTACCGTCTATCTGTCAAAGCTTTTGTGAGGACCAATAATCTTATGCTTTTAATGTTCCCGACCCACCAAGAGGCCTGTATTAAAGGGCCCCTCAATGGTACCTGTTGAAGGCCCTTCTCTCCCTGCCCCAGACAGTGTCCTGGTTGAACCATCCTAGGCTCTGTTATCCTCTTTCTTCCATCTATCATGGCTCAACACCCCTGTCAGGGCCTTCTGGGCTTGATCCTATGAGGGTCCCTGAGCATGGCCAGTAACATGCAACCCACTCTCACGCCACACTCCCCTTCCTGCCTCATCGCCCACCACGCACCCACAATTCAGCCCCTGAGACACCTGCATGTTCATGCCCATACACCTTCTGCTTTTTATGCTCCAAATGCCATCTCCAAACTACAAAGTTTCATCTTCTATTTTGTGAAGGCCCACATCAAATGCATCCACGAAAGCTGTGTTATTGAACCACTCTCATCCCCTATGAGAGTCAATTCTTTCTTCCACCTTGCACTCAAATCCCTTTGTATATATCCTTTATCATTCCACTTACAAAGTGACATAACCATTTAGGAACTTAAGTCCCCCAAGTCAACACAAGACCATGGGCAAAAATGGTCTTTTAGTACTGTACACGTTTTTATCATAGTACAGCTTACATCTTAAATGGTACATGGATGCCATCGATATCTGTGACAAATGAGGAAGTGCAAGGAGAGATTAGGAAGCCCAGCTCCTCCATCAGGAATCTTGAGTGTAAGTCCCTGTACTGCCTCTTGCTGGCTGGGTGACTTTGGGTGAGTTCACATCTCCAAGACTCAACTGTCTCATTATGAAACAAGGATATTAACTGTGATCTCCCCGTGCATTGCTGGGAAGATTATGATATTGAATCCTTTACCTGCATCATCTCACACTGACTAGCATACGATGATTAACACACACCTGCTGTCAAATTACCATGAAAATCAGAACCCCATCTCATACTCTGTTGAAAATGGGCCAGTCCACTTTGCTGAATACTCCTTGTCAGCGCTCAGAGGCTTAAGCCTTAGAAACAAACAACTTAACGAAATGGAAGAAGAGAATGAGATAAAAGGGAAACAGAAACTGAACACACACAGCTCCCCTCTTCCGCCACTGGAGCTGATCAGAAACACGGCCAAGTTCTGGATATAAAACTCCAGTGTTCACACCCAAGATCTAAGCCACCCTCGGCCTCCTACTGTGGATCATTTTTAGAAGAAATGCATAGGATTCCTATGTTCATTTTCCCATCTGTGTAACCCAGAGCTGTCATATCTCTCAGGACCACAGTGATCCATGCTTTCATTAGCTGCCTGTCATGAGGTTAAACTACAGAATATATCAATGATTTTTTCTGATCAAAATCATAAAGTCAAGTTGTTTCAAATAATGCTCTCCACTATGTATGTATAAAAGAGAAAAATAGGACCCAAATTGCAGCTTGGGTTCTCATAAATTTCTAGGACCAGCAATAAATCTTTCTGCCAAGACTAAACCATTTACAAACTTGGTAACAGAGCTCAAGTCCCTAATGCTATATCACTAGATTCCTTACTTAATCAAATTATATTAAAATGTATATTTGTAATGATGAGTGATCAGAAGGTTCCTCTTATGAAAGACCATTCCCATGTCCCATTGGACACAAAATTAGAAGACAAATCCCCCTTGTTAGGGGCAAAAAGCATAATTAGACTAACCTCTAATAGCTAGTTCTTGAGATCATTGGAAGAAAACAGTCACCAATGAATGAACAAACACTAGAACTTCCCAGTAGACTGTCTCAGGTGACCCCCAAAGGCTAACCCATGTGAGGAAGATCCTGGCAAAATGACTAGAAGTCAATAATTAATGAACAATTATGCTGTCTCCCTCCTTTTGAAAAGGGATTAGATTCCAGAAGAGATTATCCAGCCCCCCAACGAAAGGGGGAATATAAGGTGCGCAGCTCTCCAGAGTGTGTTCTCTCACCCAGTGTGAGGTAGAGAAATGTGATCTGGATGCAACTTCTAGAATTACAGAACATTAAGCAAGTGATTATTTTATTCCACCATGAAACAACAGGCCCAAGCAGCCAACTCCAAGAACATTCTCTGAGACTTTGTTTGTACACGTCAGGAAACAAAACAGGGTGTTCAAAACACCCTGCTTGTTACAGCATTTCTGTCCTCTCTGAGAATGCAAATAACAATTAGAAATGGCCTCACAGCAAAACAGACTCCCCAGAGACCCAAAATTCCACAGGAATCTCACCCTTTGGACTGTCACGTATACTCTTGTAAAAATCGTTCCTACCCTCCAGTAGCCATGAATTTTCTCTAACTTAGGGCTTTCCAAATGTTCCATTCATAAGGCAGCATCTTTCTTAATGTTAAGCAAAATTTAAAGTATGGTTTTCAGAAGATCCAGGACAACATTCCTTCTCAGCCTGCATCACCTCCACTCAGCCTCACTGACCCGGATGATGTATAGTCAAAGCCAGTGGCAACCTGGCAGAGAGATAAGGTGAGCAGAACACTATACATAAGTCTGGACAGACCTGAGTCGATGCAGGAGTAAAAATCTTGGCCGAGTAACTTCAGCTCTGTGGGTAAATGAAGACACACACAGCCGCCTCACCAGGTGGTCACACGGAGCGAATGAGCTAATATGTACGAAGCATGGCCAGAGTGCCTGGTGCACAGCTGAGAGCCAACCATCATGAATTATTTCCAAAACCATTTAAAAGGGAAGACTTTGAATATGATTGATTGTCTTCCATGTCATTTATTAGTCCTTATCATTGAACTGGCCACGTGGAAGATGTGTGTTGGTGAACAAGGTCTGGAGGAGAGGTCACCAACTCAGCCAAGGTAAGCAGGTCTGGCCAGCTGCATCTTATGTGCTCACACAAAGGGCAAGCAGAGAAAGAGACCCACAGGCCACTAGAAATGACCATAATGATGAATATCTGGGATTTCTTTTGACCAGAAGAAAAGGACTTTGGGTTTCCAATTCCCCATGGACAATGATGCTACTATAGGTCTTCTGCCTTATGTACTCCGAGAAACAGACATGGAGGAAAGAACTTGTTAGAAATAAAACAAACAGAACATGGTTAAAATGACACCACCAAATTAGCTCTGCCTCAAAGGACTCCACATGCATAACAGCGGTATTTGTCCAAACACAAACATTTTCCCACTGGCAATCTCTCAGTCACTTTTAAGTCCAGCAAAGGCATCAATATTAATTTATAATGTGTTAAATAAAGAAAAGATAACACTGGCTTTTAAAAAGTTGGCCAGTGGGAATAATCTCATAAATTATTCCACTTACAAAGTGACATAACCATTTAGGAACTAGATTACCCTAGATTTATTAAAAATTACAATAATTAAGGCCTAGAAAAATAGAAAGCAAGAATGATTTTCTCAAACATGAAACAAACTGCCCTCATGTCAGTATTCAAATGCAGTGAGATTTGAATGTATTCTGCTTAAAGAAAAAAAAAAAAACACTGATTTTTCTCTTTAATAATAAGAATTATGAATATCAAGAAAATATTTTGATTTGTATGAAGGTATCAAATATTGACTTTAAGCCTTAAGTATTTATTGAATATGTAAAGTATGGGTAACACTAGACATTTTTAAAACAATTCAAAGAAATTTTGACAAGTATTAAGGAACTTAAAATCAAATTTAGAAAGAAGAAACACACATAGGTTGACTTATAAGAATTGATAAAATATTATGCTTAAAGTCATAAAATATCTGTAAGGTTAACACTTAAATTTGAGACGTTTCTGTCAAGAGAATGTACAGAAACAATATTAAAAGAAATTCACCCAATGCAAGCAGGTTTCTTATAATAGACAGATTTCAAACAGGTCTTTCAATAGACAGTTATCATTATGAAACTTGGAAAATGAAAGGAAGAGATTCTGGAATAAAGAACATATTCTATCAAATTTCTTATAGAAAACATTCTCCATACCAGAGTTTCTTAGCTTTGGCATTGCTGTCATTTGGACAGCACAAGGTTTTGTGGTAGTGGGCTGTCCTGGACATTGGAGGATGCTTAGCAGTATCGCTTGGCTATAATCATGAGATGTTGCCAGCCGATTGTAACAATCTTGACAATCAAATTGATGTTTCCAGATATTGGCAAATGTCCCCTTGGGGAGGGGAAGACAAAATTGTCTTCTTTCCATTGCGAATCACCACTATTTACAAAGTTACAATCTCAAAAAAAAAAAAATATTAAGACATAACAAGTAGACTAAACATAAAAAGAGAATGTTCTGATCACACTTGCTATATTTCAGTTTTCTTCTCTACTTACTATGCTAATATGATCTTAGAGAAATTGATACACATCATAATCAAAACTATCCTGAAATGCTACACACAATTTTACCACAATGAAACATGGGTTTTGCAAATCAGTTATATAATGGGAACCAGATAAATGTGCTTCTGCTACCACAGTAACAAAGACAGCACCGTTTGGTAAGGAAATGAACACTGTTGGAGTTTATAAACAAAGCCTTCATCTAACCCATTTCAAAATCTAAACAGGAACCACAGACCTCCCAGGGAAGTGTGCTTTGGTCCTGCAAGCTACCTGGCTGCTTTAGTTTTGCTTTGCAGTTTGCAATGGGATTACAAACCAAGTGTGCACCTGTGGGAGAGGGGACTTGACCTGCACAGGGGCCCGAGATAAAGAACACAGGGAGAGAAAAGTTCCTCAGTCCCCGACTATCCTCCACGCCTCTTCTCCCCTTGCTGCTAAGTCAACAGTGCCATTTCCTATCAATTGATGCAGCAGACTGCCAGATGCCCTTCAGCGCTGGGTGGTGAGTGCCCACTGCAAAAGTCACATGGGGAAAGAAGACAGTATACACTCCTGCCTCACCACCACCACCACCACCACTGCTAGCTAGAAGTCTCGCCCTCCAGAGCATGGAATCCTGTAACCTTGCATTGGGCTCCAGCACAATCAAACCTCTCCTTGAGCATAAGCCACTAAACCACTCTAGCACATACTTCCTAACGGCACTAGACTTTTCTACTTCTGGAACTTCTAAATTTCCAAAACTTGTTCGGGTTTCTCTCTTGGTCTGGGAGAGCAAATTCACAAATTCTTAGGTTACCAACGTATTAAGTGAAACTTGAAACACGTTGAATATACAGTAAATACTGAGCTGCTTGCAAATTAGATATTCCCTCCATGTTAGAACACAAATTTTCCAATGGATGGGCGTCTATTTATTTAATGCCTATGTAGTGATGAATAGGTGCCAGGCATGGTTCTAAGTACTTTATATTATCAACTAATTGACCCTCATAACGGCACAATAAGAGGGTTGCTATTATCATCATCCTCATTTTTATATGTGAAAACTAAGGCACGAGGACATTGAGAAAGGAGGCCAAGGTCACAGCTGGTAAACGGCAGAGCCTGGCAGTGGTATCTCCAGAATCTCTGAATATTTCTCCTTTGTAGCTACTTGAAACTGAAAACAGCTCCAAGGCAAATTTTATGTTTAAGTTGTATTTTTGAAATAAATGTCATACAGTCCAAAAGAACTCCTGGAACATTTAGTCTAATGATTTTCAACCATTTTCTAACAACAAAACCCTATTTTTCAAAAGCCTTGAGCCCAGCCTCCTCCTCATCTGAGAGCACTTTAAATTAAATCTGGGTCCATTTTAAACACAGTTTAAAAACCACTAATTTTACTGCCATCTTTTCTTTTCACAGACATGGAAACTGAGACCCACAGAGGGGCATGGTTTGCCCGAGAATCCCTGGGCTCATCAGCAGCAGAGCCTAACTAGGATTCAGGAGTCCGATGCCAGCGGGAGGCTCTTAATCATTCCTTGGCTAAGGATAGCCTGGCTAATCATTAAGTAAGTTTTCTTTATAAATGTGCGGTTTCATATCTGCCAGTTAAGAAACATGGCTGAAGACATATGAAAGTGCTTGACCAGGAAAGCCAAAAGATAATCATTCACCCAAACATACATCTTTCTGTAAACCTTCAGAGTCTAATATCCCACTGTGCACTTTGGGATTCGGGTTGCACCTCTCATCTGAGGAGTCCAAAGCCCTTCTCAGGAAACCCTGGGCAACTAAGTTACTGGCCCAGTCGACAAGAGAGAAACCGTGTAACCAAAACTTCAGCAACCTGCCAGGCTAAGTTCATGGCCAAGCAAGAACTAAAACCCTATGTCCCTCTGTGTCCCTCTGCATTCCAGAGCACACCCCCCAACCCCGGCGGCCCCTCCCCATCTGCACCTGCGAAGGGACCTTTACCTGCGTGCACAGGAGGTTCCTCAGCTGCAGCTCGTAACTGATCTATGGGCTGACCTTCAGACCTTCACGTCTTAAACCTTTCCATGACTCAGTTCCTCCCTGTGGAAAGTGTACTTCTCTGTCTGAGGAGGCGTTGAGAAGTGATTAAGTGCACCTGGCTACAGAGTGCCAATACCTGAGACACAGGCTTTAGATGGGGGTTCTGTGGCATCACCATGTGGTTTCTGTGTCATTCATGCAGCTGCCCAATTCGAAGCCTCCAGGTAAAGAAAAAGACCTTGGAAAACTCTGTGGTTTTAACAAACAAGTAAAATCCCATACCGTTCTCTGGTTTCATATTAAGTATTATACTCTATCTTTTACTTAGATTTTTTTTTTCTTCTATATCCAGGCACCATGGAATCCTAATTAAAAAATTTTATGTATCTTCCTATGAAGGTACCTATAAAAATAATTAGATGGGGAAAAAAATCTCTTTTAGCTTTTGTTTTGGCATGATAATTTCTCATTCTAAGAAACTGTTAATTAAAAGTTGATGCTAAAAGTTTTATTTTCCAGTACCATTAATATGTTTTTATTAAATAAAGAATATAAATAACAGATAGGCATGCACCTACACCTATAATAACTGGATAAAAGAAATCACATGATCGTGTGGTTCTATTAAGAAAGTTAAAAATTAATAATAATGTACTCCAGAAACAAAGATATTATTGGAAATATAGTATGTGTACCTAATAAATTTCCTTTGATGTTACATAGACTCTAAATAGTTACATCTTTTCTTTATTCAGCTTTTCAAAGTATTTTCTTCCATTTTCCCTGGGCTGTTTCACTGCCTGATTTCCCTGGGCATTCAACAGTCAATCTCTCCAGGATTGGGATTTTCATTTCATTTGTCTTTAATCTTGCAAAACATCCAGGCTATTCTTTTCATAGATATAAATAAGTACATAAAACAATCTTCAAGTAAAGAAAAAACACATACAAGCTGCGTACATTTCCACAACAGCGTGTTCTCTGTCTACTCACTGTATTTATTCTTGAGTTATAGTAAATGACAATTTCCATCTGGACTTTTTTTTCATAAAGGCATTTCTCATTTCATCCTGTCATAATTTGAAAAACTAGGTATACTGTGTAACTATAAACAAAATAGGTTACAGCACCACTCCAAAAATTATTCTCAACTGTCATGCATACTGAGCTAGGGTGGTTCTACGCCAGACAAAAAAATAGGGTCAGATGCTGCACACTAGAAAGGTAGAAAGAAAATGTCATGTCTTTAGCATGTTCTCTGCTGTGCCACTGATTATCTGATGAGGTTTCAGAGTTTAGTAAGTCTGGATATCATTTAGCTCAGCCATTGGGCTAACGCAGACAAATTAGAAGCAAATTTTTGCATCTGTACCTTATGTGTACGGTGGGTGTCCTCCAACTTCAGCCACTTCAGGGGCTATGCTTTTCTGCACATATCCAAGCAACAGCCTGCTGCCTGCAGTGGGAGCAAGCGTGCGCCCCCAGGTGCACACCTGCAGGGGCTCACCGAGCCTCCCTCATGCAATCCCCAACTAGAACAGGAGGAGCACTGCTCTCTCGTTACCCATAGACTGACAGTCCAGTCCTGTCCTTACCAGGTTTCCCTACTGCCAGGAGAACAGCTTATGCCCAGTCCAACGAATTAAACTGTGCTCATGAGTTACCAACGAGGAAATAAAACCTAATCTTGTATCCACCAAACAGGGAAACTTACATTAAATATGCCATCACGATTAGAAAATTCACCACTTATTACTTACAGAAGGCCAAACTGAGGCTAGTTAAGGCCAAATTATATTACAACTGTCCATACTAGAGCATTCATTTAGAATGAAACAGAGGGTGTTGGCTAAATCCATGCAAGGTGTTCCCTGAAATGAAAGATTCTGTCTCCTCCTAGAAGGTGGTTTCCTGTCTCAGTGAACAATGGGCAAAAAAATCACTCTTGTCATGGGTTCCAGATGCCTCCTTCCTTTACCCACCCCCTTCTCCTTGGTCTAATTGAGCCCTAGAGAATTAATGCTACAAGAACAAAATTTAGCCTACCACTTTCTAGGTTATCCTATACCTAAAAGACTATGTGTGAAGATCTTTGGAATGGTTATCTTGACTGACACATAATATTCTTCAGACTTTCAGATCAAAGGTCCATATAAAATAAAAAGCTATGAACTGCTTTTATTGTTATTCCACTACTAATTTTTTTTTTTGTATTTTCTGCACAGCATAGTCCCCATTTTTATTACAGATTGAGCATCCCTTATCCAGAATTCTTGGGACCAGAACTGCTTCAAATTTTGGATATTTTTGGATTTTGGAATATTTGCATATACATAATGAGAAATCATGGGAATGGGACCCTAGTCTGAACATGAAATTCCTTTATGTTTCATATACACCTTATACACATAGCCTGAAGGTAATTTTATATAATATCTTTAATAAAAAGTTTTGACTACGACCTATCACATGAGGTCAGGTGTGGAAATTTCCATTTATGGCTTCATGTACGTTCTCAAGAAGTTTTGGATTTTGGATCATTTCAGATTAAGGACTTTAGGATTAGAGATGCCCAACCCGCATTTTCTTGTATAAAGAGACTTTCTTGCCATAGCAAACATCCCTATATCCACCCATTAGCAATCACCAGTGTTTCATCCACAATGTCTACCATTCCACATGTCACATGCCATGAAATGTATGCAGAATGAGTGCTGGCAGGAGGTAGAACAAAGTCTGCATTCCCAGCTAGGGGGCACACAGTCAGGAAGCCAGACATTGGGCTCCCAGGGGTCGAAAGTGAAGGAGACTTTAGGAAAAATGGGCAGATCCCCAGGAAAACGGGGAATTATCCAGGGATAGAGCAGTGGACAGAAGCATTTCTCACATTGTCAGGGAGTGCTCTAGGGAAGGAGAAAAGGTATCACTTAAATGTAGATCACCTATGACTACAAATGTGGACGTCAACACTAGACATGTAATGACATTAACCAGAAATAATGACCTTAGGATGAAAAGAGTAAGAAGAAACCCAACTGCCTCTGAGCCTTAGGCAAGATATTGAAAGTTTAGGCCAAAAGGCTCCAAGGCTTAAATGGTATACTCAGAGTAGGGTGATGCTAGAACTCACACCAATGGACTGATATAGACGGATATAGTAGGGCAAAGCCTTCTGGAACATTCCAGGGGGTCTTCATAAAGCAAGAACTTTAAACCTTAAAATAGTATGAATTGGAAAGAGTGATAGAAGGCCCAGCTGGGGGGGGGGGGGGGGGGGGGCTGGAAGAGGGTAGCAGAGAGCAAGTTAGAAGACAGGGTAAGAATGAATGCTTGAAATCATTGCATAAATTATTAAATAATAAGTTGCTATTTATTTTTACCCTGTTGAGTATCTATATGTGATATTATGAAATGTAGATTTGGTCTCCATCCCCCTTTCCTGCCATAAAACCCCTGAAATTTCTGGAATCTCCAAAGTGCTACCTTTTTATATGCTAATGACTGACTGGTAGCTTCAGGATGGGGCTGGTCACCAGAGGGTTGGGACTTCCACCCTACCCACTAACTGCCAGGGAGGTGAGAGGCGAGCAAGGTTAAGTTGATCACAAATGGCCATGGTTTAATCAATCACGCCTATGTAATGACGCCTCCATAAAAACCCAAGAGCACAGAGTTCACGGAGCTTCCATGTGGGTAAACACTGTGGAGAACCCTGGAGGGTGGCACCTAGAGAGAGCTGGAAGCTCTGCACCCCTTCCAGCATACCTTGCCCTATGCAGCTCTTCATCTGTATCCTTTGTAATATCCTTTATAATGAACCAGTAAACACGTCTCCCTGAGTTTTCTTAACCACTCCAGCAAATTAATCAAACCCAAAGAGGTTGTCATGGAAACCCCAACTTGATGCTGGTTGGTCAGAAGTTCTGGAGACCACTGGTGTCTGAATGGGGGCAGTTTTGGGGACTGAGCCCTCAACCTGTGGGATCTGATGCTATCTCTAGGTAGATAGTGCCACAATTAAATTGAATTAAAGAACACCCAGCTTGTGTCCCCTGCTTGGTGTGTGGGGAAAATCCCCTACACATTTGGTCACAGAAGCCTTCAGTGTTGATTGTGACTGTGTTGGTGTGAGAGCAGAGGAAAAACACGGTTTGAGTTTTTCCCAGACACCACAGTTACAGCACAGGGAAGGCACATTACTTCACAATATTGTTGTTATGCAAAGATAACAAAAGCTCCATATCCTCAATAAAGGTGAGATTACATAGCCATAACAATTTATGTTTCTGAAACATTCCTGTACTCTGCATTTCTCCAATAGCCTAGCATTTACAGAGTTCATCACTGGTCCTCTAAATGAATTTCACTGAACACAAGAAGGTGTGTATCAAAACAGGTATGTAAAATCTTTACAAAGTAAATGAAACTCAAAGAGAGTGGAAGAACAAAATCTCCTAACATTTTTTCTATCTAGAAGGACCTGATTCATAATTTTCATCTATTGTCTTGCTTAGCAGGGTGAGAGCTAAAAGGATACCCAACTCTTTTTTCACTGTGAAATGAAAATTTATTATGTCATTATTTTAGGAAAACACATATTACATGCATAAACAGACATTACTATAATCATCATATTTCATTTTAATAATATTTGAGACTTTAAAGGATACCATTGAACAAAATTAACTCCATTTACATTAAATGAAGCATAAGATATAGAAAACTACTCAGTTGCATTCAAGATCTAGTGATTCAGCTATAAGAAAAAATTACTTTCATCAAAGATGACAGTTTTTCTCTAGCTCTTTCTACTAATGTCTATGCAATGTAGTCTCACTAAATGAGAATAAAATAAAAAGACTTCCCTTTGATTGGATTTATGACATAGATCTATTAATACATGCAATGCTCTAAATATGGATCCTACATAAATATTAACAATGGAAATAGGTCTGTTTTCAAATGATTAGGAGTCATTGGCAAAATTGATGCTTCTACTTTCTACAAAGCACAATGTGAAAACATCGTAAGGTTCTTTGCCAGAAATCTTCAGGTAAATGCAACAAGAAATTCATCCAAATCCTTAGATATGCAAAACCTACCAGATCTAGTCATTAGACAAAAAGGTCAACCACAGATATCATTCACAACTGAGAGAAGGAAAACATCAATCATTTTCCCAGAGCATAGGCTTTTGAGTTGGTAACATGGGAACAAATCCCAGCTTCACTATTCTGCCTTGGAAAGTGATATGACTTCTGTGTCTTGATTTTATCTATGAAATGAGACCAAGAGCCCCTTACCTGGCAGGGTTCCCATCATGACTGATTGAAAAGACATATGAAAAACACCTAGGACCATGCCTGCACATAGCAGGTCCACTATAAACATCACTCCCTTTCATAGATGGCTGCTCTATAACTATTATACCATTTTATAGACGAGTCTCCATTTTTATGTGACTCATTGCCTCTCAAAGCTCAGTCTACTTGACACAAAGGAAAGAAAAGCTCTGGTCACCATGAGACAGGATGGATATTAAAGCACAGAGACATTTGACTCAAATTAATCAAAGACTTATATTTTCCAAATGATAAGTCAACCATTACCAACTGCTTCCTATGAATAGTTATTTTGAAGACACCCTTTTGGAAACACTGCTTACTTAAAGTTTCACTACAGAGAGGAAAAAAGCCTTTGGCCAGGACGGAAGAAGCTTTGCACCATTCCTAGGAACTTAACTACTCAACATCTGGGGTTTCTCAATTGTAAGATGGAGTTCTCCTACCTAATAAAGCGACTATGATCATTGAACACAGACGCATGTGAGATGTATTGGGCCTGGGAGATGTAAAAGGATAGCACCACGGAGGACAGGAATCTACACGCTTTGTCACACATACCAGAGGACAAATAATTACCAAAGAAGTCTTAGACGACTTAATTCAACTCTGTGCATGTTCCGAAAGATGAAAAATTGGCATTTCCTTAAAGATTAATTGCATTAAAATCAGTATTTTTATAATTTTCTCATCTTCTTTTTCTCTTTCAGCTGGCGAAGTGTCAAAATGCAATAAAGAGACAAAGTGCTTCCAGATGGTTGGTCTAAGCAAATTGGGTAGAATTTTCCTTTAAATAAAATGGAAAATATATGTAATAGAAGCCCTGCTGAACACCTATCAAATCAAAATGACTACTGTCTGCATCGCTGTAATTCACTCACTGGTTTATGGCCTAACTCTATTTCAAAGAGTTTCCCAAATGCACATAATGTTCTGCAGAGCTAGAGTTGGCATCGGATCTCCGATTTAGCTGAAAGATACAGACTGCAAAATCTTCCATTGTTGGACAACTCTCTTATTTGGGACACAGTTGAGAAAGCTGAGAAGCAGCAAAAAAAAAAAAAAAGAAAAAGAAAAGAAAAGAACAATATCCCTTCAAAGGCAGCTTTAAGCTCCACTCAGCTCATAAACTCCATGGGTTTCAGGGATAACCCCAAAAAGACTTTCACCTTGTTATTCCAAGTACACATTTTACACTAAACCTTGTGCTATTTGGGGAAGATGCTGGTAAAACTAAGGGAAGCAAATGAATGATGGTAGTAGGTTATCAGACCAGAAATATAACTCTTAAAACTCTCCTAGGAAAACTTACTCTAATTTCTCCAACCTTCGGCTGAGGCATTGGATTTTCTTTGTTCCATTCTTTTACTCTAAAACCCATTAGTACAAAAATGAGGGAGAAAGTGTTAAGAGTTGGGGAGATGGGAGGTCAGGAAAGAGAGAGTTTAACTGGGGCAGTGGACAGCCCACTCTAACCCATTTCTGATCATTGGTAACTACAGAATGAACCACTGAAGGCAGGTCCCATGCTGAGCAATTAGATCAGGTGGCAACGAGCCCCTCAGGAAGGGAGAACAGGGCTTCTCATGCTAGAATCTCTTATCTCACTCCCACCCCAGAGCTCTCTCACCCATGTACTGAGTGCAAGCAATGGGTGTAAGGTCAGGAATATTGACAAAGGCAACATGAAAACTGTAATGCACCAAGTTCAAGACCTGGCCTTCATAGGTTTATGGCTGCACAAGTATGCACAGTGTCCTCATAAACTATATCTGTCCTTGCTTATAAGTTAGGAAGGTGACTTCAAACTGGTAGTTCAAACCCAGAGGTAATTTTACTTCCCCTCTCCAGGAACATTCGGAAATATCTGAAGACAAGTTTGGTTATCACAACAAGGTGATGCTACTGGCATCTAGTAGGCAGAGGCCAGGGATGCTGATAAGTATCCTATAATGTACAGGAAAGCCCCCTCAAAAGAAGGAATTATCCAACCCCAAATGTCAATAGTGCCAAATTTGAAACTCTGCTTTAGACTGACCAAAAATAATGCAATTTAGGTAGCATTATGCCCTATAAGTAAGAAAGAAATTGGTAATACCAGAATCCCTTACTACTGAAACTGTTCTCAGCTACTAAAATAGGAAGTCTGGTACAGTCATTGGACAGATTTCTAATTATCTTTTATATCCTATACAGATTTTCTCTTTATTCTGCCATACAGAAAAGAGAGGCAATTTATAGCAAGCATTTGGATTTTCTGCTGTATTATTTTAAGATGCTGCTGCTTTTACACTTTGCCCATAAGAAGTTTCACTAGAATAAATAAAAACAGTTGGACACAATTCATAGACAATTGTTTTCCAAAGAGTACTTTTTTAACATTATAAGCTGTAACTTCTAATTTAATATGTGATCCCACTGGATTTTACATGTGAAATATATTTATCATTTCTACTTATACACATCATCTGTTTTGCTAAATTTTTTTAATTTCTCACATAAATCTACATTTTTTAAGCCTTAAATGAGATACTGGTTTGTACTTTTTTCTTCCCAACTACCGATATCATTTGATAGTGAATAGAGCAGTTCCCAGTTATTCCTTGGCACCACTTATAATTTGCAAGGAGGAACAGACTGTCACTGCGGGAAGTTTTCAAAGTTACGGGGAACAAGAATGATTACAAAGTTTCAATTCACCTGATTCCATAATTACGTTCTTTGTGCTTGAGACATTTTCCCTCTCACTTCTGCGCCTTGCCTTTATCACCACAAATCTTCGGAAGTGCACGTCCCTGGTCTACCAGCCGTTCTGTTTAACAACTTCATTTTAACATTTATTAAATCTCTCCTGTGGTAGTCAGCTCCAGACACTATAATAAATGACCATACACTGAGAGGCTTAAACAACAGAAAGTTATTTCTGACAGTTATGGAGGTTGGAAAGTCCAAGATCACGGTGCGGGCAGATCCATTCTGAGGAGCGTTCATTTCCTGGATTAGAGATTGCTGTCTTCTCTTGGGTTCTCGCATGACAGAGAGCAGAGAGCAAGGCAGGCTCTCCAGTGTCTCTTCTTATCAAGGCACTAATCCTATCAGGAGAGTTCCACCCTCACAACTTAATTGCCTCTCAAAGACCCCCCTTCCTAATGCTATCAAATTGGGTATCAGGGTTTCAACACATGAATTTTGAGGGGACAAAAACATTCAGCCCATAGCACTCCCTGTATGCAAGATGGAGCAAAATAAGGACACACGCCCAATTTTCAGAGTTCTTCGCCTCAGTAGCAGCAGTGTTTGGTCTCAGCTGTAATCATCGTACCCTCTCCCATGACTGCAACCAAAGCCCTGTCATTTCCTGGCAATTCCTCCCACTCAGTAGGAGAGTTCTTACTCTGCATCTGACAACTGTCCTCCGCAGGTCACAAACACTGAGGACACACTAAACGACAAGCTCCTGACGAACAGGAACTCTGACATACATGTATTTATGCACCAGAGAGTATTAAGGTTGCACTAAATTTGCTCCTGACACCGATAAGGACAAGTAATGGGATAGAAAGTGCCAGAGACACCGTTGGTGCTGAGAAGGGCTCAGGCAATTAACAGACATCTTAACCACTTAGGCAAAGTAAAGGACAAAGAGAGCATGTTCTGGCCAGAGTGTGTGCCCCACTTAGGAAGGAAGGGCAGAGACAGAGGGGAAGTCATGCAAACTCATGTTAAATAGTCATGTTCAGTATGGAGAAACTGCACCTCTGGGCTCAGGGTCAAAGGGGACAAGGTGACGATGGTATCGGGTGGTGACTACCAGCTGCTGCATCTCCTAAGTATGAGTTTCAACGTGCACAAAGAGCTGGGCGACCTCCTGTGACGGTGCACAAACCTAAGGAGTCACCCTCAGAGGGGAGGAGGCTTTGTCTCATCCCCGGGGCCTGCATGTGCACGCAAGCACGCAGCAGATTTAGCATTCTGTAAATGACATCCAAATGACTTCTGTTTATTCATCTGTGGAGCATTTCATTTTTCCTCAAGACTCACTGTATGACAAGTTAGTAAAGCTCTCCTAAATCAACACGTAACAAGCAAAGACAAATCAAGCTTCAGAAGGGCAATAAGAACAACTTTTGTTTGTCTGTGGTGTCACATGGAGAAAAGTTTTGTCTAGAGTAGACACTCTTTGATGTACATCCCAAAAGCCCTATGAATACATCTGCAGTCAAACCACTGCCTTCGGGATGTGCTGCCCTGCCGGGCCCCTTGGTGGCCATATTGGTTCCAGATGCAGTTAATAGGGTAGGGCCTTTGTTCCAGGATGAGCCATTTCATTTCCCCTTTGTGTTGCTCGCTGGTACTCACGTACACAGTCTTCCGTCATGAGCCATGTACAATGCACAGGAGCTCTTCAAAATATGTACCAGAGAGCCTCCTGAAACTCACAGCAGCCCCACCTTGGAAGTGATAGCAGCAGCAGTTGCCAGCCATGGTGCTGGGGGCTGTATTATTTTCAATCTTTCTGTTTATGCTACACCTCTTGAATAAGAAGTTAGGCATTCACCATTATAATTTACCTTAATTATAGTATTTGTCACTGCCCATAATGCACAAGAGAATTATGGTGGTTGCACTCGCAGAAGAGGAAAATGAGACACAGGGAGCCTTTCTGACTTGCCCAGAGTTACTCAAGTGCTGCAGAGGAGGGGAAATATTAAATATCTTACAGCAAATGCCTAAGGCCAGATTTAAGGAATCCTAATCCACTGCTGGTGACTGTTGATCTTTTAAGAAGGGAACTTTCAAAGGAAAATGAATGTTGTCAGAAACATGATTCCTGACATAAGGAAGCAACTGTAGGGGGCTGGGAGAGAGTCTTTATCACTTGTAAGAGTATCTCAAGCTCTTTAAAAAATATAAAGTCTCTCTGATGGTCTTACTTGTAACTAGGCCTCTGCTATGTCCAAAATAATAGGATTAGAATTTAGGGCCCCCGGTTTCCCAAATCTTCATACTTTCGTAAGCTCATTGCTTACTTCAGGGCCATTTCTTCAAACTTCGGTTAACATGCCCATATAACCAGCATTAACAGTCTAGTGTCAGCATTCTAGATCTTTCTTCATGTTCATGCACTCACGTACAGACATGGGTATACAGGCCTAGGGGATGGGAGTCCTTGTACTTTATGAAATAGGATCTACTACATTCACAGTATCATGAAAACTTCTCCAATTTAACCAGGAGTGATTTAAATTAAACTTTAAGCATATATCAGGAACTCTTATAATCTAACCAATATATAATCTATAATCTATTAATGCACATTCAATATGTGAGGTAGACTTTTTAGGAGGAGAAGAAGAAACACTAAAAACAATGCTTCTATAAACATTCAATATGCATGCCCCTATGTATGCATGTTGGTAGTTTTATCTTTATAATCTATTAATATATCCCCTCACAAATTGTATACTGATATTTTTGTTCATATAATCCATGTTCCCAGGGGTGGTACTACTGGGTGAAAGAGTTAGTATATTTTTAATAAGGATTGTCAGACTGTTTTCCCCAAAATGTAAACAATTCATATTTCCACCAGTTATGGGTAAGAGTCTCCTTTAATCAGCATCCTCACCGGCTGTAGATATTTTCTTTTTTTCCTTTTTTAATTTTTGGCCAGTCAGAAGAACGACTTTCGTTTGCATTATGCTAATAGTAGTAGATAGAACATCATTATACCTACTTACTGGTCATTGGATTTACTCTTATGTAATTACCTGTTTATATCTTTGTCTGTTGTCTTGTGGGCTGATTGAACTTTTGTTATCACTTTATAAGACCTCTTTGTATATTAGAGACAATAATCTCATGTCTACTACACATGTTACAAATACTATCTGTATGTGATGCTAGACTTTGTTAGATTGTTTTTATCATCTTTTAGGATAGGTTGTTTTTAATGACAATGAAATTACATTCCAGCCCGTAGGTTGCCACCAAAAGGGGGGAAGAAGTTAGCACAAAATCCCCATTCTGCATCTGATAAAACTAAGGTAAAGAATCCAGTGAAACACAAACTTGGAAAGGATCCAGTGTAAATAAAACTGCATGTGCAAGATGCATTCTTCACCTTTAGCACAAATGCCATCCTAACCCTCCCTTGGCTGGTGAGAATGTGATCACACGTCAAGTCAGCAAGGTGGCAGGTCCCATCCTTCGGTGCGGACGGTGCTAACATGTTGCTCTCCATAATTCTTCGGTCTGGGAAAAGCATTTGGGTTGGGAGTTTTCGGCTACAAATACTACACTGTGCTCTCCCTAGGATGGACTGTGCATATGAAACGGGGTGAATTTGCTGGGAAGAACTGACTCTCTGTCTCCTTAAAAATGTTATGCGCCATCAGTTTCCACTTTAGAGATTAAAAAAGAACAAGGAGGCTAATGATGGGATGCCGTCAACCAGAGAACTGGTTTCTCACATTTCCAGGGAGAGTTTCTGTTCTCTAGATCTGTCATCTCCCAGAATTTTGGAAGTGAGAACGGCATTGGCTTTTTTGTTAGGTGGCTAGAAAGGGAAACGTATTTCTCACTCTAGCTGATCTTCCCAAACATCTCTCAGTGTTGTGGTGTTTTGGGTTTTTTTATTTTGTTGAATTTTTATCAGACCACTCTTGGTATCAACAATCAAGAAGATGCTTAATGATGTTTCTAATCCCAAAATAGTGGACTAAAATTAATCTTAAAAGGATAATGGAATCCCCTTTTCTCTCCCATCCAAAAGCCTGGATCAACTGTAAAATCATACCAACAAGCTGTAGCACAGGGCTCCACCCTCTGGGTCTCACAGACCGATTGCTAGCTATCACCAAAAGGCCTGATCAGTTCAGGAAATTTCCATCTTCATGTTTTACTGCCCTCAGGGAGCACCACATCATTCACTTAAGGATGTATTGTCTGCAATCTTAACACCAGCGTGCAGCAGAGAAGGAGAAGCAACCAATTTTAAAATTCAGGCTGAGTGCCACTCAGGGTGCTGAAAGGTGACTCCCGACCTCCCCGCCCATTTGACTTGTTCCAAGTGGCTCTTTTTTGAAAGGTGATTCTCAACTGTCAAAGTAGCAGGAATTCTCAAAATGAAATCTTTTGGTTTATTTACAAACTACTTCCTAATGGCATTTTACTAATAAAATAACCCACTGCATAAAAACGACTTATTCCGTACTTATCTATTTGAGTTCTGAGCTCATCTATTTTAACAAATCTTGATCACTGTGCCTTACAAATTGGGCACATGCTTTTCACGAAGGCCTTGGTATAGATTCTGGAAGCTCACCAGCCACTATTTCTCAACACACAGCCCTTCCTCCCACCTTACTGTGGAATATGTCAGCCTCGGGGAACCTTAATGGCTAATGCCAAGTCTCATCTTCACTAACCAGGAGAAACGTGAGCCTCCCACTTTACATTGATAGGCCAGATGCAGTTCTCTTTGATAGAAAATCAAAGTTGTGGGCCACTGATTAAACTCCGGTGACATCCCAGGCTTCATGGGTTTGGTTCTCCCACAAAAGGCATTAACGATGCAAGTGGGTTAACTAAAATCCAGGCAGGGAATCGAATATTGATGGCTCTCTGGCCTGCACCACTAAGCGCTGCATTTCACTAGCAGCATGTCACAGTCTCTCACCCATCACGTCACCAATGTTCGCAGAGAGTCAATGAGTCGACGCACATGCTACGGCTGCCAGGCTGACACTGAGAACCCCACCCACACCCACCAGAATCCTTGGCGGGCCTCTCAAACATTGAGTTTCCACTAGCCCAAGGTCCCTGGGAAAAACATAATTACAACAATTAAAAGAGCAGTATGGAGCGAGAAAAGAGTAGGGCAAATATTTAATGTCAGAAAGTAGCAATTTGGCAACCAGGAAAACTGGAAAGGCGGTGAGAAGCCACGTCTTACCCCGCCCAGTGCTTCCCAAGACGCAACTGGGAAGAGCCTGCTCTAGAGAAGGATGAGACCCTGAGCTGCCGATTGGGAGAAAAAGGCAAAATAAACGCTGAAAAGAACTCTCATCAAATACTTCACTGTAAGAGTCCGACCTTATTCCCTATAGCCAGAATGGCATTTCATGTTTCAACAGTGGAGAATTTTGCTACTGAGACACAGAATGAAATCCCTCAAGAGGAAAATTACCTTTGGGACTTTCTGTCATTTTGAAGATTACTTTTGAAGTATCAAAGCACTACTATATCAAGTGGCATATTATGAGGAGCTTCCTGGCAGATGTCATCTCCCCCCTCAAACACACCAGAGTTCTGTCTGGGGCTCCCCCTTCCTCCCCCAGGTGAGAGGGCCTGGACCTCAAATGCCAGCACCATGGCAATGACTCCCAAATACGTAGCTCTAGTCGCCATGATTCCACGACAGCCCAGGCTCGCATGTCTAACTGCCCACTCCCCCTACCTGGGTGAGAAATGAAAGCCTTCAACTCAAAATTGACAGGGCTTTAGGAGAATTCTTATTCTTTCCTCCAAAACCTACACCTCTCCAGGGCTTCTCTGTCTCAGGGAATGGTCCACCATTCACTCACTTACTCACACCCAAAACTTCCAATTCATTCTCCGTTAGTCTCCCCTCCGCCCCAGAGCCCCATTCGTCAGAGCACCAGACTCTACCTCCAAAAGTATCAAATCTGGGCCCAGCACGGGGACTTGAGCCTGTATACCCAGCTACTCAGAAGGCAGAGGCAAGAGGATCACTTGAAGCCAGGAGTTCAAGACCAGCCTGAGCAAGAGTGAGACCCCATCTCTAAAAAAAACTTAAAAATTAGCCAGTTGTGGTGGCTCACACCTCTAGTCCCAGCTACTCGGGAGGCTGAGGCAGGAGGACTGCTTGAGCCCAGGAGTTCGGGGCGAATCCAGCCACTTCTCTCCTTCTCCACTAATGACACCATATCTGTGCCATCACCACACCTCACCCCATCACCAGTGGTGACCATGATCATTTTGAAGCCAATTTGAAGATGCACAAAAATCCAGCCCCACCACTGCTTCTTCAAGGCTTCCCACCATCCATAATAAACATAGAAATTTCATGTACTAGCTCACAAAGCCCTGCACGCACCAACTCCTGCCCAGCTCTGTGGTCTCCGTCCATGTCACTGTCCCCTCCCCACTACACACAGGCCTACCCACAGTTGCCCCCATTCACTCTCTGTCACAGGACTCTGATTCCCTTGTATGGCACTTAGCACTGTGTGATACTTTTCTCATATTGTGAATATAATTATTGCTTCCGGTCCAACTCTCCCTCTGAAGATGTCTGCTCCATGACAGTTAGGAGCCTATCTGTTTCATTTGCCAGTATATATCCCCAATGCCTAAAACAGGGTCTGACACACTGTATGTGCTCAAAAAAATATCTCTGTTTGGGGAGAAGGGAAAATAAAGGTTATTTCTCATTGTCACTCCGACTGCAATTTTCAAGGCAAGTGGTTATTGTGTTATGCCAATAATAGAAGCATGATTTCCAATCAGACATTAATCAAGATGCCGGCTAGTCCTCGGTGACCCCCATGTCCAGGAAGAGATGCTGCTTCAGAGGCACCATTTGTTTATACAGATGTTCGTCCTTGAGGGATTTCTGTTTGAGATCAACCACCAATCATGTGTTTTCTGCAAGGAAATTACACAGTGAGGGTGGGTTCCAACCCTCAAAATATTTGCTAGTTCAGTGAAATAAAACCAAGACTCTATTTGAAGAAACCTATAGCTGCTTTATCTCACAATAAAATTTAAAATAGGTGGGTTTTATTGCTTTATTATTCTTTTCTGCCATATTCTGCCATGGGGGCTCCCTTGGGGACCTTTGGAAAATAAAGGGGGAGAAACACATACTGGATTAAGAAGTTACATATTACCCACTGGGCTCATCCATCCAGGAGAACACAGGGTGACCTTGGTGAGTTTCCTACCCTCTCCACACCTCAGTCCACTCACCTGTAAACTGGGGATGACATTAGAATCTGCTCTGGATGCCTGCTGAGAAGATGAAATAATGTATGTAAAGGAGATTTGCTAGTGCCTGGGATGCAGGGAGTTCTCAAATAATTTGAGTCATTATGATGAATTATTACCAGGCTATCACCAGTGTTTTATAAAATGTTTCAGATTTTGAAATACTGGAAAATCCTTATTTAATTTATACTGTCATTTCTACATTACAAAAGGCTGTTCAATGATGTCCACTGGTGAACTTGTCCACGTCCTCTTTTGGGTCCAAACATGAATGAATCCTGCAGGCAGGTGGAGGTGACCCGGGACTCAGGGGACTAGCAACAGTATTCGCAAACCATGGACATGTGATTAGAAATACCAGTTTGAGGTGTGACTGACCATCTAGGATTTTCTCAAGAAAACAATGATTACTTTGTAAATGATCTGCCATAAATACAGACAATGAACAAGAAAATAAGAGCCAAAGTTAGAAAACATACAAAACATTTAATATTACAATCACAGAACTGAGCCACACTGTCATAACTCATTTTTTTTATTGTTGCTATTATTATGACCTCCCAGAAGAGACTTTCAACAGCTTTACATGGACCTTTTTTACACCTGAATTATAAAATAAAATTAAGAGAATATAACACAGTACATTAAATAGAAAGTTATGAAAAGAGATAAAATCAATTCCTAGAAAATATGGCAGCAGAATGATAAAGTTAGCATACAACTCATACCAAATTGAGTTAAGAAGAAGGGAATTTCAGATAGTTACCAGGAAGTGATAGTTACCCGGAAGGAAAGAAATAGACCTGCCAACCTAAACATACGCTTGGTTCAGTGGTGATGTTTTAGAATGCGCACTAAGACAGGAAATGAGCGGTTGTGTACACGCTTCACCAGTGTTCTTCCTTCCTGGGTGGGGCCTACTCTGAGCCAGGCTGGTGGACACATCGCACCTGCTGCTCACAGGCATGAACACAGTAAGCAGCATGGCACAGTTACGCATTCAAGGATGGCTGATAAGGAAGGTGGGTGACTGTCCACACTCTGTGTGTGTGTCCACGTGCATGCAGGCACCTGTGTGCACATAGCACCAAGTTAGTGAAAAGTATTTATTGAAAAGGTGCTACACAGCTGTGGTTTTCCTCTGTTAGGCACACCATTCAGCAGCCTATCAACTAGTTTCCAACAAATTCATAATTAAGCCACATAGCTGCATGTTAGCACACTGTTTTAGACATTTATTTCAATGACTGTAACCATGCCCTAGGGCACCCGGGCATCCCAATGATAGTGCTATCTCTAGCTCTAGCTCTATCTATACCTGTATCTATCTATCCAGCTCTATATTATAAATATGTATCTATACTTACATAGATATTCTATTAATCTGTTCAACTCTGTCTACATATAATATGTGCATATATATATTCATATATATATATATATATTTGTATATATATTCAACTCTATTTATCTATCTATTTAACGGACCCAGAACCGTGCTCACAGTGAGGCAGGTACTCTTACACATCAGTGCTGTTCTCTGACATGCACATCCAGATAACTATGTTACAGGAAATATGACGTCGGGTTCTGAGCCTGGCTCGTCCCATGACCTGACAGCCGTGCTGTCCTGTGCTATTTTTACGTTTAATGATATGTACTCCTTGAAGATGATACAGATGAAATTCCACTGTGACACTGATAGTCAGTCATCCAAATGTTCAATTTAGGAAAGGCTAAATGCCGGGAAGGAACGGACAGCTGATTCCGCAGTGCAGGAAGGGGACCGCATTGGTTGTGGTCTATCTGCCATGTAAATACTCCACCTCCCTTTTCAGCTCCCTTCACAGCTCATAGATGACAATGAGCAAGAAACATCTCGGAGTCTTTCCCCTCTTTGATACGCTATAAATGACGTTCACTTAATGCGGGATACAGAAAAGACTAGTTGAGAAAGCAGTAAAATGAATGGCCCCGGCTGGACAATATGGAGACAGACTATAATGGCTACAGCAAATATAATTATTTAATTATTATAAAATTGTGCAATAAACATCTTGAACTAAATGTAGCACAATCAGAAGGCTAGAGGAGCACATTTTATCACACTCCTAAGGACCATTAGAAAAGTTATATTTTACAAAATTTCAATGGGAATCACCTCGTTAATTAGCACATACGTACTCAGGGCTTATTATGTGCCAGAGTGTTAACTGCCGTGAGGAGTAATGCAATAATCAGGCCAGGCACTGCCAGTTTGAAGAGGATGGACTATGTGCATACACAAAGTACTACAATGAATCCAACTTTAAATAGCCTTTGTAAGGATGTGCACAGGTGTGGGGGGACACAGGAGGTGCGACTGATTTCATCTGGTCATGGAGAGGGAAGAGAAAGGTCCATGGAGAAGGTGACGTGTCAGCTGAGAAGTGGTGGACAGGCAAATATCCGCCCACTGGACAATGTGGGAAAATTATACTAAATGTACTAAAACCTTGCTCAGGGGCGGAGAGGAAAAATCCCAGTCTTCCTCCCATAAGGTCATTGACTCCCAGCTCTGTGCTCACATTAGAAATGGGATTTTAGTCACCCAGTCTGGAACATCCCAAAAGACCCACCCACCCATAAGACGGCAACCCCTGGAGGACTGTGAGCAGGGAGCCCTCTGGCCACTGTGTGGAGAACAGACCGTGAAGGCACAAGGGCTGAAGCAGGGAGATGATCAGTCACTGGGGCCAGGACACCAGGTGCTCAAACTAGGCAGGTAGCAGTGAAGGGGCTGAGATTTGGGACAGATTTTGGGGGAAAAAACACAGATTTATTGACAGCTGGGATGTGGACTGAGAGAGAAAGAGAAAACTCAAGTATTACTCCAACTGCTTCAGCCTAAGCAAGTTGAAGAATGGACTTGCTCTTAATAAAACGAGGAACTCTACAGAAGGACACATTCAGGGGTTGGAAGGGAGAGAGGAGCTCAATGTGAACATATTAATTTGATGACATAAATTAGACATCCAAGTTGTGAAGTCAAATAAGCAGTTGAATATACAATTCTGGGGCTTAGGGGATGGGTCCTGGCTAGAGACAGACACTGGGAGTGATGAGTGTGTAAATGATATTAATACCATGAGACCAGAGGAGATTTCCAAATGGTGAGAATAGTGGGAAAAGACACAAGGCATTGAGCCCTCCTATGGGACTCAAGTGGTTGGATGCAGGGAGATGAGCCACCGAGGCTAAAACAGAATGGCCAGAGACATGGCAGTCAGACCAGGAGAACGTGCTGTCCCAAAGCCAGATGGAGAAAGTCCTTCAAATACTGCTAACTGTTAAGCACGATGACAACTGAGCCTCAACCACGGCATTTAGCCACGTGGTGGTGATTAGTGACTTGACAGGTAGCACTAAGGAATGACTGAGTGATCAGAGTGGGTTTCAGAGGAAACAGAAAGAAAGGAATTGTGGACAAATATAGGCAAGCACTTTTAGGAGTTTTTCTGCAAAGGGGAGAGAAGTGGGTTGTAGCTGGGGGCATAATTAGGGTGCACAGGTCAATTTCTTCCTAAGATGGTACATATTTCTATTCTTATTGGGAAAATATAGCAGCCGGGGGAAATAAAAACTGATGATGCAGGAAGGAAAGGGAAGAAACGCTTGATGCAGGAAGGAAAGGGAAGAAACGCTTAAGTACTGGAGGAGCAAAGGAATGGCCAAGCTTGGGTCATGGGCCTCAACTGGAATTAATCAGGTGGCACCAGGTGGGAGGTTGTGATTGGCCAGCTTGGGCAGGTGCCTCACCTTCAAGCTATCACTGCAGCAAGGAGGTGGCCAGCAAAGAAAGGAGGAGAACAGTTCTCAAAAGGTATGTGGCCCCTGAGCTGTGAGCAGGTCAATCACCCCAATTTATGTATCCTAAAAAGAAAATCTGAGCTATGATAAATGACTTAGATCCACCCACCTAATTCCTCAGCACTGGAAATGGAAGAGCTGTTCACTATTCTTAGACACTGTTATATGAAAATATGGTGTGGTATTTACTTCCCAGAATCTCCCAACCATCTTTCCAACCTTTGCTTTTTTTCTGTTTCGGTTTAACCAATCGTGGTCACTGCTCAGGCTTTAAACAAAAGCAAATGAAGCAAAAATGACTCCGATCCCTTTGAGGCCTGGGAAGCTAAAAGAGACACAAACACACACGAAATCCACATGAAAAGCTCCGGTGGATAAAGCATGAACTGATTAGGTTTGCAGCCCTGAGGCTATAGAGGCCTCCCCAGTACTCTGATGTGGAGACCACAATGTAAGAAAACCAAACCCAAGTCCCATGACATCCAAAGATCCAAACACAGTGTCAATTTTATGCCCTCAGCAAAGTTCTGCCAAAAACGATCTTACACACAGTTTAATGGAGGGTGCAGTATCCTTACATGCACACGTAAATCTTCAAATCCAAGCCATTAACCCCACACACATCTGCCCCGCCTAACGGGAGTCTAAGAATAAACAGCACACATACGCCATTCCCGGCCTGACTCAGACACGAAACTAAGGGAAGAAAATGAATCCTGAACTTGAGCACACATCTGTGATTCGCAAATATTTATAGTAGCCATAAAGCTGGTGACCCTCAGGAAGATAACACACTTGGCAGCAGCTCACCTAAACAAAAGAGGGAAGAAGCCAAAGTCCCAAGCAGAAGAGAACAGAGGCTGAGGCAAGACTTCCCGAGTGCCGAATGCCGGGGCAACGTGACGTGGATAATGGGAGCAGACAGTTCTCCCGTCAGTGGACTTCAGTCAGCAGAGTAAAATGCATGTGACAAAACAGATCGGGCCTGCACGGGCCTTTCCGGATGGCCTCACGGAGACCTTCCATCAGGCTGATGAGACAATAGGATAGCAGTGAGGAGTGGAGGCCGCAGCTTCAGCATTTCTGACATTATCAGGATTGACAGGCTAAATCTCTATCCCAGAATGCAACCACTCCGCATGTTTAAGCAAGTGTGTACCTTGTGTCATAGTATACACAGAAACGTGCTGCAAATATCACAAAATAAAATTCCTATCAAGATAGTGGCTCCAAAAGAACCACTGTCAGCAGCCCAGCAAGCACTGTGTGTTTCATAGCTAGTCTCTCTGTCTCCAGAAACTCAGTCTGGCTTAGACCTCATTACCTAAAACCACTCCCAAATCTACGTCTTCTCACTTTCCTTATTTTACAACCAAGAAATCTTAAAAAAAAAAAAAAAAAAAAAAAGCGTAAGAAAAGACTGTGAGCTGCATCTTGGTCCAATCTGTCCACAGCCGGGTTAACACGAATCCCCGAAAAAAAGGTCTAGATTTTGTCTTTTGAAATGTATAAACTCATGAAAATA
>RJWJ010012306.1:0-42236 GCA_004363605.1 Indri indri
AAAATGTTCTTGCTTCCTCTCTACTCCAACTCAAGTTGAAAGGAAAACTCAAAAGAGAGGGGACTTGTGCCTTGTTTCTTGTTGTTGCTTGTAAGGTGGCCTCTGCTGGAGGTCACCTTACAAAAATTCTCAATAAAATATCTAATGTGGCACCCGTTGATCTATTGAATAGAGACATCTCTTTTTCTTAAGGTAGATTGAGCCATCTTTGAATCAATTATAACTTTCAGAAAGTTCTTCATGATATAGAGCCTAAAATTATCTTCTTGTAATGTCTATAAATGGGCTATTATTTCAAGGCCGTACTAGGAGTAAATCTACTCCTTTCAAACGTCATTCAAATACTTGAAAATGACTGTCTTATACTCCTAATAATTTATAGTTAAGCCTGTTCTGATTTTCATTACTATTCTTGTTACCGTATTCTAAACGAGTTCCATTTTGTATGTCCCACCTGAATTGTGGTAGTCAGGATTAAATGCAGTATCCCTGGCCAGCTCCAAATGTAGTAGATGTGACTGTAAACAACATGAATCACTTGACTTGCAAATCTCAATGAAGATTTTAAAAGAAAAATTATCTAAAGAGGTTCACTGGCATCATGACAAGAAGTCAGAGCTCTCATTAGTCATACCTGCCATGGCAGAGCTCAAATTTGGGGATGAACTCCATTCCCAATGAGCCTTCGACAAAGGAAAGGATTGAAAAGCTAGTGAATCAATCTGCCTCACGGCAGAATTTGATTACAAGAACAGAACAATAGTTTATGTGCTTTATTTCCTGCTACCTATTCTGAAAGTCCTAATTTTTCCACTTGATGTGAAATAAACTTATATCCAGAATCTTGAACAGCTCTGAATGTGCAGATGAACAAAATATAAATGGGGAAATACAAAGAGAATTCCAGACACTTTTCCTTATTAAACATTTTTATTTTTGCACCTCTGCATTCATTCTAATTGTTTTAAGTTATCATCTATCTTCTTCAAGGCAGTAGCTATTGAACGTTTTTTTATCTTTAATAAAATAACAGAATCTACTCTTTAATAAACTTGTCAGACAATACAGAACAAAGTAACAATATCTCAAGTATCTAATTGAAGTTTTTCTTTCAAAATGTCATTACATTTTTAGGAAATTTTATTTTCCCCAAAATGTTGGATGTCCTTCTGAAGTAAACAATTAATTTTTAGTGGGAATGTAAATTAATGTATCCATTATGGAAAACTGTGTGGAGGTTTCCCAAAAAACTAAAAGTAGAAATATCAAATGATCTAGTAATCCCACTTTTGGGTGTATATCTATAGGAACTGAGATCAATATGTGCCCTCCCATGTTTATTGAAGCATTAGCCAATATATGGAATTAAGTGTTCATCAGCCTATGAATGGATCAAGACAATGTGTTATACATACAAATGGCATACTATTCAGCCTTAAAAGCGGGGTGGGGGGGAATCTTCATTTGCAGCAACATAGATGAACCTGAAGGACATTATGTAAAGTGTAAAGCCAGGGACAGAAAGACAAATACTGCATAATCTCACTTACATGTGGAATCTAAAAATGTTGAACTCATAGAAGTAGAGAGTAGAATGATGGTTGCCGGAGGCTGGGGATGGGGATGGGGAGGAATGGAATGAGGAGTTATTTATAAAGGGTGCAAAGTTTCAGATCCATTTGAGATCCATTGCACAGCAGGGTGACTATACTTAATATTAATATTTCAAAATAACTAAGAAAGTACATTTCAAATGTCTCATCATAAAAAGATAGGAAAGCCAAGTGTCAATTATGTTACTGAGCTTGATTTAATCATTCCATATTGTATTCATATATCAAAACATCATGTTGTACTCTATAAATGTATATGATTATGATTAGTTAATCAAAATAATATTAATAATAAAAAATCATATTTTCCCAAGTTTTTATGGGGAAGTTTTGCATACAGAGGTTTATAAAATCAGAGTAGAATGTTGTTCTTCCTTTTCTACACAGAAACTCAGATTTGTCAATAATTTTTATTTTTCTTGAAGATCTGTTGAATTTCATTTTTTTTCCTTTTAATTGACAAAATACATTTTCTAGGTCTAGCCAATGCTCTTAATAAATAGATGTTTTGTTGAATCCTCCATAGGCTTTTCATTATTATCATATAATATAAACCACCATTTATGATTATTGTCATCCCTTTGCTTTGGATTAGGATGACTTTTAAACTGGCTTAAAAACTTAAAATGATCCTTATTTTTATCTTGACATTTTCCCTTATATGCTTATTCTTTATTCTTACTGACAGAATATATTGCAAAAATCTAAGTTTTATTATGCTTCCCATTTCTACATTCTACAGAAAAAAAGTGATGTTTACACCCCAATCTTTCTGTATTAATTATGGAAAAACATACTGCTTCATATCTTTTGGAGCTACATTTGATGGATTCATGCTGTAGTGTTAACCAAGAACACTGACCTTTAAAAACTGTAGCTTTGGCATAACCTATGTCATAACCTACCCTGCACATACAAGATTGAATGCCTACTCTCATTTTTTTATCTTCTTGTATTGTTATACCTCCAGCAAAGTGCTTTGCTCAAAGTAGTATAGGTATAGGATAAATATAAAAAAAAATTTATTGAATTAAAGGCCTTTTTGCAATTCTTGTATGTCTAGAAAGTAAAGGACCCTAAGAGCTTCTTGACCCATTTGCTTCCATTCTAATGGTTAAATATCTTCCACCTGTACAAGAAAATGTGTCATGAAACTGTTTTTCAAACTTTTCTAAAATTAAAAGTTAAATAAAGAAATTTAGAGTTTATGCAAAAATATTCTTCAATGATACTAACACCTGTGATACTAAAAAGGGATCTTGAAAATATTATTTCAAAATTCTTCACAAAATATTAAAATCACCCTCAACCTTAACATATCTGTGATATCTAATTTTTAAACAGGTTCAATCACCCTGCAAATACAACTGGTGTTATTTTGTATTTTTAATACATTATTATTACATGACATTTGCATATATATCTAGTTTTCATATTTATAATTTCTGGTATCTACACAATGTTCCATGAAATAGATGTTCACAGTAGAGAAAATATGTTTACTTAGTCCTGATTATAATGTATTTATTTTGTTATTATGCCAAAATGCTTTTATGAACATCAGCTTATTTATCTTTTCTTGAAATAAATCGTGTGAGTAAATTCCCAGAATCTAGTTAGCAAGTACATTCTTATTTAGACACATTTGGCTCAATTTTATTTTTGTAACATATTAGATCAATAAAATAAAGCACTAATAATATTTGAAAAAAAGGTCAAGGTCAAAGTAAGGATTTTAATCCCTTACGGAAATTTACTGGCCATTTACATATGGACATATGTAAGTGAATATACATATATATATTATATATGTAATGTGTAATGTTATGTATGTGTATGTAATATTATGTATATATGTAATGTGTTGCATATAATATATGTAATATATGTTATATATATGGCATGTAAATGAATAGTAGAGAATAGTATTTCAAAGTCGATTTTTAAAATTGTATTTATTTATTTTTAATAAACTTGTTCCCAGATCTGATCTTTACTTCTGGAATTCAGATCTTAAGTACATTCAATCATCTGATTAATCTAGATATTTTCATAACCAAAGGAAAATTTTAGTTCCAAAGAAAATCTTACCTTGATCATTCCCATCTGACATATTGGCATTGCCAGCAATCTTTTGGATACATAGCTAGAGAATATGTGCTATCAGACTCTTAAAATGGAGTCTTTTCCTAAAATTCCATGCAATGCTGAATGATACACACATGACAGACATAAACTGCCAGTCTTTCTGTCATCTCACTCTCCTGTGCCACCTGACTTACCATCTAATTTTATTTGACCAAGACAGTCTTAAGGTTCCTGTCAGCTTGACTAAACTTGTGACAGGTTTCTTCCCACCTATAGGCCCCGACCTCCCTTTTCTTAGAGCAGTTACTTTCTTTAGAAAATTTGGATTTGTAAATTCTTTCTCTGCCTCTTTGAGTTGTAAATCTTCTTGCAGTCTTTTACCAATTTTATAACCCAAGAGTGTCTTTCTCAAGGCCTGGGAACCATCCTTTGAAATGTAATCATAAAGAAAGAAAGTGTCTCCGTCTCAGTATCTGGAAGGGTAGGAGCCTAACTTCAATGAGCCAGTTAGCACCAATTAGCAAACACAGACTGCTTCATCCCATCTCCAACACCCCTGTCCCCACTTAACATCCTCCAGTGCTTTTCCCTTAGTTCACTCCAGTGCTTAAAAACTTTTTCTTTTCTTTTTAGCAGAGTTGAGTTTAATCTCTCTGCTAATGCAATAGGCTTGAATAAAGTCTCGGCTGTTTAACTCTGTCTGGAGCAATTTTCTTTGACATTCTCCCGAAGCTCTCGTTCTCACCACGCTCCATCCCACCAATTTAGGCATGTCTTGAGCAACCTAGGATTAGTTATAAGGCTTCCAAAAAAGTTCATTGAGAACTCAGATTTTTCAGGATCTTCGATAGTTTTTGTAAACTATAAATATAGTTTTACAAATATTAGACTGAAAGTATCTTCTACTCTGTTCTGTGGGATTTCACTGGAAATCACTGTGATGGTTAATTTTATGTGTCAATGTGGGCAGGCCATGATATCCAATTTTTGGTCAAACACCACTCCAGATGCTCTAGATGTTTCTGTGAAGATGTTTTTAAAGATGTAATTAACATTTAAATCAGCAGATTTGTGTAAAGCGGATTACTCTCAGTAATGTTGGTGGGCTTCATCCAATCACCTGAAGGCCTTAAGAGAAAAGATTGAGGTTTCCAAGGAAGAAGAAATTTCTCCCTCAGACAGCGTTTGGAGTAGAAACTGCAACATCAACTCTTCTCTGGATCCCCAGCCTGCTGACCTACCTTGCCATTTTTAGACTTGCTGCCTCCACAATCAATTCCTTAAATCATCGTGGTGTGTGTGTGTGTGTGTGTGTGTGTATGCACGTTCGTGCGCCTTATTAGCCCTGTTTCTCTGGAGAACTCTAATACATGCACAGAATTAATCTAGCAACATATAGTAGCAACAAGGAGTTCATTTTAAACCTTTCTGATAGAATCGTTCCATTTTATACTTCATATTTTAAGTTCTTACTACTGTATTTCTGAGGGGATCACTGCTATAAAAATTGTGAAGTTTCTTTAAATATTGAATAATATTGTAATACAGAAATATGAAAATTATTCACTGGAAGGGGAAGTATGCTAATTCTAATGACAATGTCAGCAGGGCTTCACATGATTATATAATAATTTTCTGCCACATAAGAATCCTATACTTCTTTGGGCTCCCCTGTTGGATAGGAGGATTGCAGAAGAGATGGGGGAAGCTGGGTAATAAGTTGCAATATGTGGTTCCTTATATTAAGTAATAGAGGAGAAGTGGCTACAGATAAGACATGAGTTAGAAAGTTGACCTTGGGATAAATCAGAACTGAGTATTTAGATTTAGATTTCATATTATGCTTTACCTTTCTTTTAATAGTAGAATCAAATTATGTGTCTACAAGTAAGATATCTACTTGTTTTGCAGAATAAAGTTATATAAAACTCTGACAGATAGGGTATCTTGATTAAAGGTATTCTATTTCATCATTTTCCAAAAGTATACTAATTATAAAGCACCATTTTTTGTTGTATTGAAAGATTAGAAATTCCAAATTCTATAGCATCAGACTTTATGAGTGAGCATAATATAGGAATAATTTACATATTTCATATATGTAACAATCAAAAAATAGACATATCACAAAAGTCAAAGCCCATATGTGAAATAAAACTACAAAGATTGGCTTATTCTTAAACAATAAGATACTATTTCACACACTTCAATTTTGCATGAATTATAAAGTTTAATACCACCAATTGCTAACAAGGCTGTGGAAAGGAAATCTTAACACAGTCCCATAGATTTGTAAATTAATTAGATTTCTCTGGAAATTTTTTGGCAAAATTTTGTGACATTATAGATAAACATATCCTATGAAACAGCCATTCAAAGTATATACTGCAAAGGTGTAACCTTCCATTTGTGCACAATACATATATACAAGCATTTTTATCTCAATTATATTTTTAATAGGAAAAAATTCAGAAACAAACTAAATACCCACTATAGGGAAATGTATAAACAAACACTATTATTTTACTGTAATTTATTTCTATAATATAGTCAAAATGGATAAATCAGGTGTACATCAACACTATATTGAGAAACAAAGAAAAGCAAGTTACAAGAATTTAAATGTGATACAACTTACGATTGTGAAAAGTAAAACACTACTGTATTGCCTATGGATCTATGTATATGTTGCAAATTTCTTAAAAATGTGCATTGGAAGGAGATATACTAAATTCAGCAGAGGAAGGGGAGGTGGAACAATGAAATCAGTTGGGAAACTTCAAAAAATTTGCAATATTTTATTTCCTAAAAAAACGGAAGTAAATATGTCTATATATCATAGTTGTTACACTTGGGTTTCTTATATAATTTTGCTTTTGTGTACTTTAAAATCTTTAATAACTAACAATTAAAACATTTTTAAAGGTTGTATTGTGTTTTAATGAGTGCTAGAGATATATTGATAAACATTTTATCATCATTTTTGTATTTTTCATATAAATTAGTTGGTCAAAATAGCATATTTTATATTTTTTATTATAAAAGCACTTAGGTTTGGTGAATTATAAAACCAAAAAAAACTATACTGGATATTGATTCAATTGAATATGCAAGAAAAATGTATTCAATGCTTGAATCTGATGAAATAATAGCTAATGTTTATTGAAACTTGAATTTTATGATTTTGAATTCTTTTTTAATTGAAGAAAAGTTACATGATTTTTAAAAGTCTTTTGTCTTCATCACAGGTTTACTTCCTAAATTATGAATATTAACCCTTTATCAGCTCTATAGCTCAAGAATATTTTCTCCCATCCCGTAGGTTGTCTATTTGCTGCTCTGTTGATTATTTCCTTAGCTGTGCGGAAGCTTTTTAATTCAATGAAGTATCTTTTATTTATTTTTGTTGTTGTTGCAATTGCCTTTAGGGTCATAGTCATAAATTCTTTGCCTACGTTGATATCTACAGGAGTTTTTCCAACATTTTCTTCTAGAGTTCTTATGGTTTCATGCCTTACATTTAAGTCTTTTATCCATCTTGAACTAATTTTTGTGAGCGGTGAGAGATAGGGGTCCTGTTTGATTCTTGTGCATGTGGCTATCCAATTTTCCCAGCGCCATTTATTGAATAGACTTTCCTCCAGTAATATATTTTGGTGTAATATATTTTGAAGTCAGAAAGTGTGATGCCTCCAGCTTTGCCTTTTGTGCTCAAGATTGCTTTGGCTATTCAGGTTCTTTCGTGCTTTCATACAAATTTTTAGGATTGATTTTATTTTTTCTGTGAAGAATGTTATTGAAATTTTGACAGGGATTAGACTGATTTTGTAGATTACTTTGGATAGTTTGGGCATTTTTACTGTATTAGTTCTTCCAATCCATGAACACAAGATATCTTTCAATTTATCTGTGTCTTTCATTTCTTTCATTAATGTCCTATAGTTTTCAATGTGCACATTTTTTACCTGCTTGGTTAAAGTTATTCCTAAGTACTTTTTGGTACTTTTGGTTATTCCTAAGTCCCTATATAAATGGGACTGTTTCCTTGATTTCTTTTTGGATAGTTTGTTGTTAGTGTATAGAAACACTACTGATTTTTGTGTGTGATTTTGTATCCTACAATTTTACTGAATTTGTTTATTATTTCTGACAGTTTTTTGGTAGAGTCTATAGGGTTTTCTATTAATATATATATATATATATATACATACAATCATGTTGTCTACAAACAGGGGCAATTTAATTTCTTCCTTTCCATTTTGGATATCTTTTATCTTTCTCTCTTGCCTAATTACTCTATCCCGGACATCCAGTACTATGTTGAATAGAAGCAGCCAGAGTGGGCATCCTTGTTTTGTTCCTGATATTAGATGAAAAGCTTTCAACTTTCACCATAGAGTATGATGTTAACTGTGGGTTTGTCATATATAGCCTTTATTGTATTGAGGTAAATTCCTTCTATACCTAATTTTGTGAGAGGTTTTATTATAAAGTGATGTTGAATTATGTCAGATTCTTTTTCTGCATCTATTGAGATAATCATATGATGTTTGTTCTTCATTCTTTTAATGTGGTTTATCATATTTATAGATTTGCATACATTGAACCATCCTTGCATCCTTGGAATAATTGATATGGTGAATGATCCTTTAAATATGCTGTTGAATTTAATTTGATAGAATTTTGTTGAAGATTTTTGCATCTATGTTCATTCAGGATATAGGATTATAATTTTGTTTTCTTGTAGTGTCCTTGTCAGTTTTTGGTATGAAAGTAATGCTGGCCTTATAAAATGACTTTGGAAGTATTCCCTCCTATTCAGTTTTTGGAAGTGTTTGAGATGAATTGATATTAGTTTCTCTTTAAATATTTGATAGAATTCAGCAGTGGAGCAATCAGGTCCTGAGCTTTCACTTGAGAGAATTTTTATTACTGATTCAATCATATTACTCATTATTAATCTACTCAGACTTTCTATTTCTTTTTGATTCAGTCTTGGTGGTAGTTGTACGTATCTTGCAATTTATACATTTCTTCTAAGTTTCCTAATTTATTGTACATTTTTTATCATTAGTCTCTTATGATATCCTGTACATCTCTGCTATCAGTTATAATGTCTCCTCTTTCATTTCTGATTTTATTGATTAGAGCATTTCCTATTTTTTTCCTAAGTTAGTCTAGCTAAAGGTTTGTTGACTTTGCTTGTCTTTCCAAAAAAAATGAGCTCTTAAGTTTCGTTGGTCTCCTTTGTTATTTTGTCTTATTTTTATTTCTGCTCTGATCTTTGTTTATCTATTTGCTTCTAATTTTCGGCTTAATTTATTCTTCTTTTTCTAGTTTCTTGTGGTTGTTTACTTGAATCTTTATTTGTTTTTATCTAGGCATTTATTGCTGTAAATTTCCCTCTTCAAACTACTTTTGCTGCTTCCCAGGAGTTTTAATACATTGTTTCAATTTTCATCTGTCTTGATAATTTTAAAAAATTTTCCTTCAATTTCTTCATTGACTCATTGGTTAATCAGGAGCATGATGTTTAATTTTCATATATTTTTGAATTTTCCAAATCCTCCTATTATTAATTTCTAGTTTCATGTCATTGTGCTCAGAAAAGATATTGATATGATTTACATTTTCTTAAATTTGTTAAGACTTGTTTTATGGCCTATTATATGATAAATCTATCCTGGAGAATGTTCCATTTGCACTTGAAAAGAATGTGTATTCCACTGCTGCTGAATGGAATGCACTGAATATGTTAGATCCATTTCATCTAAAATATTGTTTTATTTAATGTTTCTTTATTGATTTTCTGTCTGGATGATTTGCCCATTCCTGAAAGTGGGATATTATAGTCCCCTGCTATTATTGTGTTATAGAGTATCTCTCTGTTCAGTTCTATTAATATTTACTATATACATATTTAGGTGCTTTGATATTATGTGCATATATATTTGCAATTGTTATATTCTCTTGATGAATTGATTATTTTTATCATTACATACTAAAGTTCTTTTCTTTTTTTACTGTTTTAACCTAAAGTCTATTTTTTCTGATGTAAGGATAGCTACTCTCGCTCTCTTTTGGCTTCCATGTGCATGTCTTTTTTTATTCCTTCACGTTCAATCTGTGTGTCCTTCTAAGAGAAGCAAGTCTCTTTTATGTAGTATGTACTTGGTCTTTTTTTATCCATTCAGACACTCTGTGTCTTTTGATTCTGGAGTTTAGTTCATTCACATTCAAGATAATTATTGATAGGTAAGAACTTACTATTGCCATTTTGTTAATTGTTTCCTTTTCATTTTCTTATTTATTTATTCATTTATTTGTAGATCCTTTGTTCCCTTCTTCCTTTTTGCGTTCTTCCTTTGTGATTAAGTGTTATGCTTTGATTCTTTACTTTTTACCTTTAGTCTGTCTACTACAGGTTTTTGTTCTGTGTTTACTATGAGACTTACAAGAAACATCTCATATTTACAAGCTGAGGCTTTTTTAAGCTGATAACAATTAATTTTGGTCACATCAAATAAAACCTTACTGAGCTGGCCTGGAGGCTAGGTCCTTGAGGCCAGTCGGAAACCTGGGTATATATGGGTGGTTCTGGAGCCTTGGTTCATGGGACCCATCCAATTCTGAGGTCTACAGGGCAGGCCTGGACACTGGTCTTCTGGAGCAGGCCTGAACCCCGGATCTACTGAAGCACAGGGCCTTGGGAACCAGCCTAGCATTGGGCAGGCCTCGAGCCTGTTTTTGCAGGTACCTGCCTAGTGTTTGAGGCCAGGGGTACTTAGGTTTTAGGGGCTGACTTATCAATGGACGGGCCTAGATCTTGTATTGGCAGGGGTCACCCTGGAGGCTGGGTCTACGGGTGCCTGCCTAATGACTAAGGCTGCAGGTATCAACCTGGTGCTGGGGTGCGTCTGAAGCTCGTGGCTGTGGCGGCCATCCTGGTGTGAGATCAGGCCTGGAACTGGGGAGGACTTGAAGTCTCATTCTGCAGATACCAGACTGGAGTCCAGGGCTGTGGGGAACTGCTTGGTGCTGGGTTTTACTTGGGTGGGCCTAGTTTTGGTGTCCAAGGCAAAAGCCCTGTGCTCATTTCCCTTACCTTCTCTGACACTAGTGTCTATGGTTTTTGATGAGAAATTTGCAGTCATTTGAATTGTTGTTTAGTGTCAGTATGTCATTATTCTCTGGATGATTCTAATATTTTTTCTTTGTATTTAGATGTTAGTATTTTGGTTATGATGCATCTAGGCAAAGACTCATTGGATTTATTCCAATCTGGGTTCATTGAGATCCTTGAATTTATGAATTTGTGTTTTTCATTTGGGTTTTCATACATTATTTCTTCAAGTACTTTTCAGCACCACGTTCTTTCTGTTTGCCTTTGGGACTCCAACAACAAACTTTAGAGTGTTTGTTAATGTCCTGTTGTCCCTGAAGCTATATGATTTTTTTTCATTCTTTTTTGTCCCTGTCATTTAGTTTGAATACTTTCCATTGCTCTATCTTTAAGTGTTCCTGGACTCTTTCCTCTGCCACCTCCATTTTCCTATCGGAACCATCCAATAAGAGTTTTACTTTACTTATTGGATTTTTTAGTCCTAAAACGTCCATTTATTTCTTCTTCAGTCTTTTATTTCTCTACTGAAACCTTTTATTTTTCCATTTTAAAAGAGTATAATAACTTACATGAGCATTTTTATGATAGTTACTTTAAAGTTTTTATCAGATAACTTATATGTGTTATTTTGACGTGAGTTTATTTTCATGTGTGTATTTCTTTGTATGCCAAGCAACTGTGTATTATAACATGGTTATTTTCAGTGTTACATTATAAAACTCTGGATCTTTTCTAAGTCCTGTAGATAATGTTGCATAATGTTAGGCAGGCAATCAATATGGCTGACTAATCAGGCCACAATTTTTAACACACTTTATGTAGGTTATGGCTCTATTGTTAGCTTATTTTTTTCACAATTCTTTGGCTCTGTCCAAGGTGTGTGCCACCCAAATAATCATTCTTGAACCTGAGTGATTTTCTACTCCTTGGTTCAGTTCTCAAAATTTTTGATAAAAGAAACAAACTAAGGGTATAGAATAGTGAGTGTTTTTATTTTAATGTTGTTCTATACTGTTTGAAATTTTTATTATGGGCATATGTTATTTCAATATCTAAAAACTATTTGTGGTATGCTATTTGCAAAATGGCCCTGATTATTCCTCTTCTTGTATTCATGTCCCTTTTAAATTAATTTATGGGTATTCTTATCAAGAGGTGGAATCTATTTCTCTACCCCTTGAATCTGTGCTGCCTTTGTGGTTTTCTTAGACCTAGAGAATGCAGAAGTGATGATGTTCCAGTCTGAGCCTAGGCCTCAAGAAATCTAGCGTATTCTTGCCCCTAGTCACACTGCTTCTGACTAAATGTACATGAATGAGTCCAGCTGAGACCAGTCCTAATGGCTGACTTGAAGAATTGGATGTAAATAAATTATTGTGATTTAATCTGAAAAAAGTAGAATTGTAAAGTAATACCGTAGTACAATATAATGTATACATACATATGTGATTCTAAAAAGTTTTTAACTTTCAGACTTGCCATCTTCCCTTACTCCCACCAATTAGGTGACCCATACTTTAACTAAAATAATTGGGTGTTGAAGGATTTAATACATTAGGACATATAGATTTCCATCTGTACATGTGAGCAGAAGTATGTTATGACATCTCACTATTTGCATATCTTTTTCATCCTGTGTTAGATTATCTATTGCAAGAAGTAAAATATTAATATATTCCCTTTTAGCCAGGCTCAAACTGAAAAAAAAAATCAAGTCTAACTAACTAAAAGTGACCAAATTTACACTCCTTAAAGTGATCAATTTGATTGTGCTAGTTTGCTTTCCTATTCAGTTCACTGGAGTCACCAGTTAACATAATGGACTTGAGCAGATGGGCTTTGAGATGATGAAAGGTCAATTTGCTGTGTCAAGAAGGGAGGAAAATGAACACAATTACAGAGATTTATTAAGAAGTAACTTCAGAGAACTCTTACTTCAAAATTAAAGTGCACTCTGAAACTTTATTTATTTATTTGTATATTGCATTAGTTTTCAATTAAATTCAAAGTTCTATCTCTTGTAAAATTATCTCTCTTTTGGGCATACTTGGCTCCAAAATAATAGGTTTTCTCTTTTGAAACAGATATTACAATTAATGAAATTTGTCTTCATTTTCAAGATTTCTGAGCACATTTGTTAGACTGCTTGTATATGGCATAACATTTGACCTAATTCTAATTTGCAGAACTTAATTGGAGCTTAGGGATGTCATTATTCATAATACTTTTTAAATTATATCAAATGAGAGGTAACCTTTGAATAAAGAATGACATTCAGAGAAAACTGAATTGTTTCTTATCCTCTGCTTAAATGTGCATAGAGACAAAACCATTCTTTACTAACTCTCTGTCGCTGGTATTTTAACCATAAAACATTCATGTGGTTTTATTATGTGTAATAGTCTCAAGTAATTATCTACCTGTACATATTGACAGTTTTGTAAAATAGACCCCTTCATGAATTTACTTTTCTAAAAAATGATCTTATTCAATTATATTTGAAGAATACAAGAAGGGTGTACCTTTTTTGGCACATTTTATAATTGCTAATGCCAATTACTCTCCTAAAATTTGGTAAATTTTTAAACTCATATTTTTCTTAAGTCGATCATACAAAATCAATTTAAGATTATTTACATGGCTAGAGTTTATTACTGGATGAATTTATTAAGAATGCATAATTTCACTTCTAGCCTTATAGATGTTTGAAATGTCATACTCAAAGATTTTAAAATGTTAACCTTAAAGAAAGAAGCATACGTAATAAATAGAGCAAGATGCATTAGCTTTGTTATCATGGGTAAGTTATTTAAATTCTTTGGCCATTAGAGTTATTATAAATAAAATGAGGATAATTCTGTTTTCTCTAACTCAAACCTGTCATAACTGATGAAAAGTCTTCTGAGAAGATTGATCACTCTAATACTCTATTTCTTATAGGTATCCTTGTTTGTGAAAGCATTTAAAGTAACTAACAGCTACACTATGGATTGTTCAGAAGTTTATTAAAAATAACAGGTAACATTTATTTAATATTTATTTATGTAACACATTATAAAATTCTTTCTGTATGCTGTTGTATTTAATCCTCCAAAAATCTATGTGGGGTTCAGAGAGTTTGAATAATTTTCTCTTTATCATTTAGCTAATATTTTCAAAATTGTTAAAAGAATAAATTTTTAACATTCTCACCACCAAAATGACATTATTATCACCAAAAACAATAAGTTGGCCAGGTGATATATATGTTAATTTGCTTGTTGAATCTTTCTACAGTGTATACATAGATTAAGACATCACATTTTGCTCCATAAATATACATGATTTTTATTTCTCAATTAAAAATAAATAATTAACTAATTGCAAACCTATCCTAGTTTGGACATTTGTAATCTAATTTTAGGGACGAGAGTATTGTGCCTTGTATATTTAAGACATATTTAGAATCTCCTGAGAGACTGGCTATGAAAGTTACCCCCTCATTGCCCTCTCTTACCTCTGACTTTTGATTTATTCTCAGATGCTAGTTATTGCACCTGACCTAATATTAACTTATATTGTTCTCTTGGAGTCTGATTATGGACAGTACCAGCTATCTCTGGTAGCTCACCATGGCTTACCCCATTTCTTGTTTTACCACTTCTGTCCCGATACTGCCAATTTAAGGGCTGAAGCAGGACAGAAGTTTTATGCCATGATATGACGACAAAGTTAGAAAAACTGCCCAGATATAGGTCAACTTATAGAAAGATATAGGCCAAACTAATCAGAAGATATTATAGCATATTTTTGCTATCTATTCATGAGGCGTGAGATATTTACTAATTCTTTGATTATAGGTTTTAATAGAAGAGGGGCCATTAACTTTGGTGCTAATACTTATTCCTGGAAAATTAATAAACAAAAGATAGTTAAAAATATAAGGTGAAAAAACTTAATATTGACTTTGCAACTCTCCCCAAGTATCCTTATAGATTCTAGAATAGTTAGAATTATGAATAAATCTATAATAATCTATAATTATGAATAAATCTATGTGCTTTTTACTAGGGAAAGCCTCTTAAAGGGAGATAAATGTATAGTGCTAACTATACCCTAATATACCTTTCCTTAGTCTAGAAGTAGGAAGAAGATGTTTGCAAATGATATGACCTAGGCTACTACTCTCAGTAAATAGCCCAAGTGTGAAACGTACTGATATTCTATGCTATTAGAGGAAAAAGGAGAAAAAAAATGAAAGATAAGATTCTGGCTGTGACATTAACTTCTAAACTATTTCAAAAGTTTGTGCTGCGGAATCTGTCTTGATATCTGCAGAGAAGTAAGAAGTCAGTGAAAGGAATACTTGCTGTGCTTTGAGTCTTGGCAGGGTGGAGTTAAGGCAAGATAAGATAAAGGACAGGGAATCATGTGAGATGAAATGAAAATAGTTTAGGATTAGGAAATTTTTTTGAGATAAAAATGGGCTTGAAGTGTAGAGAGGCTTGGCTGGTAATGAAAAAACATCAAAAGAGAAATTGGATAGGAATGTTTCAGACACAGCTAAAAATATAAGGACCAGAAATCTCATATTAAGTTTTACTTTGCTTAGATTTTTAAAAATATTCTTCCTTGAAAACAGTCAGATTTTAGACAAGCCTCTCAATAATTGGTATAGGAAACAATGTGTTTTAAAGCACTTTCCACTGAGTTGGAAGGCTTATGGTCTCAATCCTTGTCTGCAGAGCCCAGTAAGACATGAAGTGTTTCTCCGAAATGGATTCTATTTGGGTAAAAATACTACACAATTCCAGGCAAATTGTTAAGCTTTCAATGTTCACCTTTAACATAGCCAATTGCTTCTGTAATAACTGACAAATCTAATTTTTTCTTATGCCTGGATCTAGCCTATGTTTTCGGAAATAGTGGTTAATCAGTCCCTTATTTTCTTGGCTGTAAATTAGAACAGTCTGAGATCATTGCTGTTGCATCCTTAATAGTACCTGGTGAGGTACAAATCAGTGTATGTGTCAGGAAGTGCTGGGTTGTCACATAACAAGATATTTGTTCTCCCTGTGTACAACAGTCACCAAGAGACTTCGATCTAAGTTCAGACACCAGTTGTACCCAACTTCCTTGCCACAAGATGCACTGAGGAATATTTGAGCCCAGCTCTGCCAACGCTCATTCACCCCTAGTGGATATAAGTGAGAATTTAAAGAATAATCGGCCTTCTGAAAAATAATGTTATTATGGAAAGAGGTGAATAGTTTTCCACATAATAGAGAAGAAAAGATGCTTCCTTTTTCTAAAGCCAAGAGAGTTGAGCTCTACAAGAATTACTTTTAAAGACTGGGGCCCCCCTAAATGGTGGGGGTATTGGTCTTTCATATATGAGTTGGGTGCCTGTTCTACTGGAACATGGGCAAAGAGAACTGGTGCTCCAAAATTAGAGAGGATGGATTCCAAACATGTACACAGGCATGACTGCCTCAAGACTGAGACAACAATATTAAGGGCATGGCTATAATATGGGATGCAAAGAACATTGTGCATCCTTAAATGAATAGGTCTAAATGATGGCTAAACTTGTAAAGAAACATTATCACTAAAGTGAACTGCTCTGGAATGATCTATTCATTACTGAGGTATACCATGACATCTCCATGAATCTCACAGCCCATGAATAAGGATAATTGCAACGATTAAACCAAATGAGGGTTGACGTTGGGGCACGAGGTCAGAATATGACCTCTCTCCGTCACATAAGGTGTTATCCATATTTTCCCTTTTTATCTTCAAAAACTCCTTTTCTGTCATGTCAAACAAAGAAAAAGATAGATATAAGGAAAGCTTTATATAAAATCTGAGACTGAAATTTTACAATAAACTGGACGAAGTCTCAGGAAGTGCAATGAAAGTATTTCGGTAATTTTAAGCTAATTACAAAGTTTACAGAAATTACGGAATTGTGCTGAGAGTTCAGTAAATGATTTACTATGAAGAGGGAATCTATGTGTGGAATCGGTGAGACATTTTAGTTAGAAATAAACAAAACTTTATTCTCAAATGATTTGGTCATCAATAACCCAATTAATTTGAATCCATGGATAAGTGGTGGGGTACAAAATTTAGCTTAAAAAGAGAATTGGCTCCGTGGTATTATATGAGCTGAGGACAGGATATTTTACCCTGGATATAAGTAGACCTAAAATTACAAAAGGTAAAGAATTTGTTTTTATACAATAACATTTAGATATTTTTATCATTAATCTGTGTGATAAGATGATGTACCACTTTCAGCAGATTCCTGTACAGAAGTTGTCATTTATAAAATTTCCATAGTTGTTGCCAGGGGTGCAGTCAGGACCTTCCACTTGCTGAGTACTCTTCTGTAAAATTTTGCCTTTACTCGATTTTGAATTTTTAGGTTTCAAGTAATGAGTACTCTTGCAGGAAGAACAGAGCTAGTACTTTCTGCCATATCTTCTTCTCCTGTGTTGAGATATGTATCCAGTGTCTAGAATTTACTACTCACTGGTCCCATTTTTTTCTACCTTGTCTGTTCTAGCATGGCTGGAGTTGTAAGCAAGAGCCAACTTTGACAGTCCAGGCCAGAATTAGGGATCACACCAAGAGTCTCTGTCTCTCCAGTTAATGTTTTACAATGTTCACAACTGTTAAAACGAGTGCCACATCAGGAAATAGTGATGGAAAATTAAAACTCACTTCTTTCTCACCTCCATGGTCACACATTTTTAATTTTAATAAATGCAAGTGTTGAGAAAATTTATTTGCATATTTAAGTAAATAATAATAGAAATTTGTTATTAAAGTGATACTTAATTCCTTGAGTTCTTCCCTACTTGTATGCTAAAAATCACCTAGAGGACTATTAACAGAATTATTTTCTCAAATGATTTATCAGTTGACAATTCAAGTAGTTTCTTCTTCAGTTTTACTGAAAACAAATTACTATAAACCACTCGACTATTAAAATGATTTTCTTTCTTGAATTAGTAACATATTTTTATCAAATTTGGGGCAGTAAACCAGAATTTATCAAATAATTATTTACTAATCACTCTTCCATATACAGCCATCCTATTTACCCCAAAATGATCAGAAATGATTGAGAAAATTGAAATATCACTAATTTAAAAATATTTTTGAATAATACCTTTTGGAGTATGTAAAACTATCTTATGACATGCATTGCATATATTTTGGTCAAAACCTTGAAGCTACATATTAACCTCATTCATTTTTTAATGGAAAAATATGTATATGTATCAAAAAGCCTAATTGACAAAGATCATCTTTATAACATAACAAAACAAAACAAAACATCATGTGTTAGATGTGTTAGAACTAACACAACAATAGAATTACACCACATGCTGGACTATAAAACAAATCTTGATAAATTCAAATTAGATGAAACTTTCGGGTCATAGTTATCTGTTTTCAGTTCTTTGTGTGCTCTTGGCCAAAGACTGACCAGACACACCAAAAGCAAGGCAAGCATGAAATGAAGTTTATTGAGGAAGGACAAGATAGGTTTACAGAGCAAGAGCAAGATATAGGTTTACAAGGAAAGAGCAAGATACATTCACCACAGACATGAATGGTCTTCTGGTCATAACAAAAGGGCTCTGATTATGGTCTGGGGTCCTGTTTTATACTGTCCAGATTGGGCCCTCCTCTTGGTTCAGAAGTTACCAGGGAACCACTTTGATGGACAGTTAACAACATGACCTAGGTTACCCTAGGTCACTTTCCAAATCCTATTGTGCCTGGGCTGCCTGGCCTGTGGACTGGGGGATTCCCTGAATTCTTTTGTAGATTGTCAGGGGTTCCACCTTCCTCCAAGTGTGGCAGTTGCTTGGGGCAGGATTAAGGTGGGGCAACACAAAGATGTGGTACCTTCCCTTGTCCTTCTTCTCTGTTGTGACAATTGCTAAGGACAGCACCAAGAGTAGGTGTCCACCTTTTTCCCTGTGACAGCCAGAATCCCTCACTTTTGAACTAACAAAACCACACCATGAATGTTTTCTGACAAAAGCAGCATTAAATTAGTAACTAATAACAATAAGATATCTAGGAAAACTCTGAATATTCAGAAGTTAAATAAAATTCTTCATAGAATAAACACATCAGTCAAAAAGAAAATAAAAAAGAAAATCAAAGAAAAATTCAAATTGAATGGTAATGAAAATACATCATATCAACATTTATAAGCTATAGCTAAGGCATTGTTTTGAGAAATATTTATAGCATTAAATGCTTTAGAAAAAAGAAAGAAACTCAAACACTCTAGAAGCTAAGAATATTGCAGTAAAGTAAAACCAAAGTATATCAAAAAAGTGAAATGATAAAGAACAGAAACAACAAACGAAAAGGCAAACAATAGAGAAAATTAATAAAGCTAAAAGGTGGTTCTTAAAAAAGATCAATAAAGTTGATAAACATGTAGCTAAGCTAGTCACAAAAAAATGAAAAAGAGAGTGAACATAAATCACTAGCATGAGGAATGAAATAGAGGTTACCAATACTCACTCTACCCACATAAAAAAGATAAAAAGAGAATAGTGTATATTTATTTGTGCTGACACATTTTAGAAGAAATCATCAAATTATTGAAAGACACAAATTTCCAAAGCTCACTCAAAAAGAAGCAAATATCTTGAACAACTCTGTATCTATTAAAGTAATTGAATTTCTAGTTTAACAATGTTACGGGCTAAATGGTGTGCTTCCCAAATTCCCATGTTGAAGTCTTAACTCCTTAGAATGTGACTGTGTTTGTAGATAAGGTCTTTAAAGAGATACATCAAAATGAGGCCATAAGTGTGGGCCTTAATCCAATCTGACTGGTAGAAAGAGGAAATCTGAATATACAAAGAGACACTAGGCATGTGCATACAAGCATACAGGAAAGACCATGTTATGTATGTGGAATCTAAAATAGTCAAATTCATAGAAGCAGAGAATAGAATGGTGGTTAACAGGAGCTGGGGAGGGGTCAGGGAGATGTTGGTTAAAGGGCACAAAGTTTCAGTTAGACACAGGGAATAAGTTCCAGAGATCTATCGTCAGTGTGCTAATTATAATTAATAATAATGTGTAGTATATTTTAAAATTGCTAAGAGAGTGTATTTTAAATGCTCTCATCACAAAAACATTAGTATATCAGATGGTGATATATTAATTAGCTTGATTTAATGATTCCACAAGCTATATTCTACAATGTGTCAAAACATGTTGTATACCATTAATATAAACAACTTGTCATTCATCAGTTATAAAAAGATTATCTACAAATACCCCACAACTCACCTCATTTTTTCTGTTAAACTATTAAATGAATTATCCCTAAAAATAATGAACAAAGAAGGATGTCCTCTTTCATCATTTTTATTCAATACAGTATAAAGTTTCTAGCCTTTGCAATGAGGTAAGAAAAAAAGGCATAAAGTTTTAGGAATGAATAAATAAAAATAACACACTACTTGCAGATGACATGATTGTTGGTGGTTTTCCTAGAAAATCTGAAGGAATTAACAGTAACAAAAAACCTACCAAAAATAAAAAGTAAGTTTAGAAGTTTTCAGGATACAATGTTAACATAAAGATCAATTGTGTTTTTCTAAACTTGTAGCTAAAATTGAATATTTAAAAAGGAAATTTCTTTAGTGTGGTGCAAAAAGATCATAAAATTTCTAGAAATGTTTTTAACAAAAGATATGCAAACCTCTAAATTAAAAACTATAGTGTATTTGTGAATAATGTTAAAGAGGTCATGGATTAGAAAACTTCATGTTAAGATACCAATTCTTTGCAAATTGGTTGTATATTCAATGCAATCAACATAAATATACTCACAGTATTTTTCTAAAATTTTCACGAGTTGATTTTAAAATTTTTATGGGAATGAAATCAAATCAGTATAATATGTAACTAATGTATTTACCTAATAATATACTAACACTCAGCAATAAAAGTAATAAACTACTGATACATGCAACAATATAGATTAATCTTAAAATTATTATGCTGTAAAACAGAGATAAGAGAGTACAGTATGTATGATTTCAATTATATTAATGCAAAATAAATGACAATGACAAAAAGCAAATCCATGTTTGCTTGCAGTTGAAGAGAGGGATAGCATGCACAAAGACCGGAAATCTTTCGAGGTGATAAAAATATTTGGCATTTGATTGTGTACGAGTGGTGTCTGTCAAACTCATTAAATTGCACAATTTAAAGATGTATGTTAATTATTCTTCAATAAAGTTGGTAATGAACAGAATAAGGGCTTTTTCTTATTTAATAAGATATACAATTAAATAATGGAGAATGTGGCAGAAACTGGCTAGATGCTCATCAATTTGTTCCCTTTCTCCCAGCCTAAAGAAAATTTTAATTCCCAGACTTTAAATTCATTTGGGATCTTGTGACTGGTTCCTTCTTTAAAGAATGTGCGTACCAGTGCTGAAGTTCTCACTGATTTAAACTTTTGCTAGAACTCACAGGATTTTCATATGAATGCCCAGGTCCTAACCTGGATACTTTGATTTTAGCTTTTAACTCATTTCTCCATGTGTACGTTATCTTTAATATTTTCTTTTTGAATGCTAAAACTCTTCTCAGAAAGACTCACTCTTGCTCACAGGGAGGATTTCTTCCCTCAAATATATACAGTTTTCCTTTGTATTTCCCTGATTAAAACAGAACCCTGGGGACTCTTATGCCTTCCAAATAACAGTGTGGAACAGTCAAAGAAGCTAAAAAGTAGCTCCCTTCTTGACCTAAGGTCAAGGTTTCCTTGTTGACCTGAACTTCCTTATGTATTGTTATTTTTAAGTTTCTGATATGTTTAGGTTAAAACATATAACCTAGAACACTTATTAAACTCTCGTTATTATATTACAAGAGAAATGTAAAGTCTACATCCATTCTGAGGAAAGAAATAGAAAATACATATTACCCTCAGTTAAATACAACATTTTCCCCTTGAAATAATGTCAGTGAATACAATTATTGTGCAGAAAGAACTTAGATTTTTTATCTACAGCATCCTGAGGAATCCTGAAATTATAAAGGAATTATTTTTCTTTAATTATTGATCTTTTTATTGTATCGAAAGATCAGAAATGACCGTTAATTGTCTCCCCTGTAACATTTTGTGCTTATGGTAACAAAATAGTGGCCACCCTTTCAATTATACAATAAAAAAAGAAAAAAAAAAAAAAAGAAAAAAAAAGAAAAAAATGGATTCAAGAGGTCTCATGAAAATATTACTCAAATTTCTTGTGTGTAGACTATAGCCTTGACAATGCAAATTAATATTCAGAGTATCTATTGCAAATTATAATAATTAACATTTATTGAGTTTTTAATATGTGCTATTTAATAGATACTATCCTAAATAACATATATGCTGTATGATGTTCCAAATCTATGAAGTAGGTACAATTTTAATCCATATTTTACAGAGTATACTGAAGTACAGAAAAATTAAGAAACTTGCTTGAGGCCACATAGAATGTATCCATTCATGAGTAAAAATCAAAACTGGCTGTTATTCCACCATCCATTGTAGAAATATAATATGTACATATGCAAAGGAAATATCTGGTACATTTTTATAATTTTTATAGAAAAAAAGTTAGAAAAAAACATGTATGTTATCAACAATAAATTGACCAGAAAATAAACAATTCAGAGGACTCCATTTTCTAAAGGAAATGGTACTATGCATTGTCAGCCACATGGTGAGTATTGTGGATTTGCTATTGACTCAAATGAGGCAGGGTAGTGGGAATTTCCTCCCCACCCCAAGCCAAGTGAAATAAACTTCAAAAAAACATTTCCAAAATCCTTGACAAGTCTGACCTTCTAAACCTCTGTTAGCAAGTGGCCAAGTTTCAGATCTGCATGCCCCTCTAGTGTTGTGGCACTTGGCATAGAGCAGCACTTGGTGAAGGAGTTCTCAGGAATGCCTAAAATGGGTATCCTAGAATTTGGAGGGATATGTGAACAGAAAGGTGAGAGCCTACTATGTGTGCAATAAGCTTGAACTTTTGCCATAACACGAAAATGAAATGAAAGCAATAAATTTTATGCAATGAAGATATTTAATAGAAGAAATAGAGGGGAAATGCACAAAATAAACTAGTTGTGCCTCACTGTGTTTAATCTTTCTAAATTTCCCCAGGGCAATCTCTTCTGATATGTCCTTATTGTTTAAATAGTCCCTTGTGAAAGGTTTGAATAAATTATTAGACTGTGTACATTTCCCAGGGGCAGTCAGATATGTGCCCATGTGCTACAAAAAAAGTTGAGAATGTGTCTCAGGTTGCTAGATTTTTCTTCAGGCCTTGGGAAAGAATTCAACTACATCAATATTGAAGCCACTTTGACATATTTCCTCCAGAATTTTAATATGTGTGCAAGTAAATCATATGATATTTAAAGATGTCATTAAAAATGAATGATTTCATATTATGATTGCTATTCCTGACAGGAAAGCTTTCTAAAAGATACCAGATGTGAATTAAACTCTCCAAGGGAAATCAGTGTCTTTTCCTGGTCTGTCACAGAATAAATGTCAACTGAAAGATGATAAGGAAACAAATTGCTTAAGATGATATATTTGGTATGATAGAACTTTGAGATTTTATTTACACAAACAATTAGATCAAACTGGAGCTTGGAATTCTGATTTAATTTATCCTGCCGTCCCTGTCTAGGGGCAGACTGATGTGCATTCCAATATTCAATGGACTGTACAAATGATAGTGCAAAGCTACTCTTTTCTACTTTGTCTCTAAGGTATGATCAATAGTTTTCCTTTAGGTGCTTTTTGGCTTTCAAAACACAATTCTTCATCCTGGCTTTATGCCATGTTTATGCCGAAATTGAAAGAAAAGGAGAAAAAAACTTTACTTAGATAAAACGCTACTACCACTTATTTACCCTGATGTTTAGTATATCTGAAATAAGTGTTTTTTCCCCATAGAATATTTTGTAAGCCTGTTGGAGGAAAAACAAAAGAATCTTCATTATTTAAGATTACAACAGTGTGAATATTATAAATAAATTGGGTAGAACATCTTGGATTCTCTCACTGAATTTATATTGCCTTTTTTAAAGGAAAGGAATTATTAAAAATGATAATGGAGTTTGGCCTCTTATGAATTGAGATCCGTATGTCTGTCAAATACGTCTGACAAATAATTTTATACATGCTATGCGTGCCTTAAAGCAGAAAAATATGATTTCAAACATTAATAATTGCTCTGGGACTCCTTTTGTATATAAAGATAGCACCAAGTACATACAAATTTATTGACACATATGAAAACTCTCAACAGAGAAAGTAAATCTTATTCTTTTATGCCACAAAGACATCTTTCTTATACTCAATTTCCCCCAAATTATGTCTCAATGTAACAGAGGAAAGTTAAACGAACTCAATATAACTAGTTTTCTTAGGAGTAGGAATATGTTGAATAGAAATTATTTTCATTGAAATTCTTAAATATATTTTGAAAAAAATTTGTGGCTCTAGTTGCCATTTGAAATTTGTTGTTTTTTTTTTCACAGTTTTAGTACATATATGGGATTTTTAAATTATAAAATCTATCTGGGAGAAATCTTATTTTCCACATTTATATGTAGAATTTGACATTTGTTTTTCCATACAAAGATAATTATTTGCAGCTCATCTATACCTTCATCAGGTGAAAAAAATGATGTTGCAAACTTTTTTCTTAGAGTGTTTCTAATAATAATCAAAATTGATTGATTTTAAGAGCGAAAGAAAGAGAAAATGCTTTGCATTTATATACTACTAATATGAATTTTTGTTGAGTGCTACATCTTTGTGGAAACACCAAGCAGAATGTGCATTGTGCATTTTTTTAACTGTAACATGTTTTAAAGGTTTTCTACACCAATTATATGGTATTTTGACCTTGACAATATAAAAAGGATTTTTAACTTTACTTTAAAATGTACTCTATATTTATTCTCCATAAGTATATAATTCATACATGTACATGTATTCCTTTTTGTTTTTATTAGACTAAGAAAAAATAACATTGAATATGAGAATACATCATTTTCAAGAGCAAAGGAGATGAAAATGGTGGAAGTTTGTGTGGAGAAAATACTGGGAACATTCCTTAGAGCCAGACTAAGTCACTAAACTTATTCTGAGCTGTGATGACTGGAATATGCCACTTTTGTACTACTACTGTTGGGTAGATAGCATGGAATTCTGGGTCTCCTAGGGACAAAAGTGGGTGCCACTGCGGTTCAGCCCCCAACCCCATACAAACGGGCTTTCAGAGAGGCTCATGGGATATCCACATGTGTAGCAAGACTCAGGTCATGTAACTCCCAACCATCCAATCAAAGTGGTTCCATGGTGACGTCTGAGCCATGAGGGAGGTCCCAATCCAGGTGCTATAAACAAGGCCAGGCCCTTTTTGCCCTTCTTTTTGCTCTCTCTTTGCTGTGACGATGCGTCCGGTCATCATCTGTTGTGTATGTATCTTGCTCTGTAAACCTGTATCTTGCTCTTGCTCTATAGTCCTATCTTTCTCTCCTTGATAAACCTCATCTTTGCACTTGCCTTTCTTTAGTGCATCTGGTCATTCGTAGGCCATGAGCATGTCAAGAACCGACATTTCAGACTGAAACTTAACAGCACTAAACTGTTGTAGTAAAAACATTAAGCATTTTACTAGTAAAAAAGGAAGAAAGATAAATAACTTGGAAATGTGAGAATGGTGGAGAAAGAGGACTGGATTTTGCAATGTTTGGTGAGACCAATGCTATGATTCTTGAAATGAGGGATAAAATCAAAGAAAAGCTCTTATAATCAACTACTTTTTTAATCCAGATATATGTTGGTTGAATAGTCTCATACTGGGATTACCATTGATTGTTTTTTGCAGAAAAAGAAAATGAGTTGATTTTGGCAGATTCAGATTCCCTTCTTTGAATGAGTTTTCTTTGCTAGGTCTGCCATTATCAAGTACCGTAGACCATGTGGCTTAAACAACAGAAATTTATTTCTCATAGTTCTGAAGGATAGAAACCTGAGATCAAGATGTTGGTACGGTCAATTCCTTCTGGGGAGTCTCTTCTTGGTTTGTAGATGGCCGTCTTCTCCCTGTGTCTTCAAATGGTCTTCCCTTCATACATGCATTCCTGTGTCCTAATTTCCACTTTCTATAAAGACACCAATAATATTGGATTAAGTCCTACCATAATAACCTCACTTTTAATGTAATTACCTCTTTAAAGACCTTATCTCCAAATACAGTGGTATTCTGAGATACTGGGCGTTAGGATTTCAATACGTGAATTTTGGGAGGGTCAAATTGGATCACTGTGAGTCATTCCTCTTGTTTTCAGCTAGCCTTTGGGGTTAGGATATGTAGGTCCTCTTTCCCTAGTGATAATGACACTTTACAAATGCAAATGCAGACTTTTCAAAGAAGCTGTTTTCTGCCAGAGAAAGAAAGGAATCTGCAATAAGAGAAAATCAAAACAACTTGCATGCAGGGGTGAGTAGAGACCAGAAGCAGAGAAAGTCCCCACAGCTCTCCAGTACCAGAAGGAGCTCCAGCCTTGCTTTCATGTGTGTGTGTGTGTGTTTATTCTAGGAGCTAATTAATTTTATTTGTTTTTGGATTGTTTGTTTTGGGTAAGTTAATACACAGTGTCTATTATCCATTAATAAGCATTCAAATTATAATCCCGTAAGTCTCAACCTTTTATTTTTTTCAGTATACTGGAAGGATGTATCATTACTTAGTAGTAATCTCTCATATTGGCAGTAAAAAATAGGGCAGGGCCAATAATACCGTCTGACACTTTTATGACTTGGGAGACATGGCTTCCAAATGCTCCTGGATCTTTTAATTTTACCTCCGAAGAGAGCCCGCTTTATGTTGGGTTCAGTTTGGAACATACTTATTCAAAGTTGTGTATATTGGGGGCAGAACATATTACATATTCACTATAGTCACAACATATAAAATTTTTAGTTAATCTAGAAACAAATAAGTTGATGGAATGCAGCCACTTACATTATAAGAAAATAATACTATGCTGCAAAATATGAAATTTTCCTCTCAAATATTATACTCAGTTAATATATATCTAATATCAACTTGAGGTTTTTCTTTTCTATTGTGATTTACCCAGCAGACCAAAAACGTGGAGATTTTATTTGATAAATTTGCTTGAGGGTTGGACTGGCCATAAATACCACATTATCTCTTTAATTGATATAGTGAATATAGATATCTTTCTAATATGTGTATATACAGATAGATATAGATCTATAGTGTGTGTGTGTGTGTGTGTGTGTGCGCGCATAATACATAGATAGATATCAGAATTTCTCAACAGAGGCACCATTAGCATTTTAAGCAAGATAATTCTTTGTGGTCCTATGCATTGTAGGATGCTTAGCAACATTCCTGCCTCTACCAACTAGATGTTGGTAGCAACCACCCTTCTCATCCCCTATTTGTGAAAACCACAGATTTCTCCAGACACTGCCAAATGCCCTCGGGGCAAATATCTCAAGTTGAGAATATGTATATTCTTCATTGAAGCTATGATTTGATAATACCTATTACATTTTTAATCAAATATTTTATATCAGTAGGTAGGTAGAGAGACAGACAGATAGTAACCTGTATTTTCTTTTTTCTTTTCTTTTTTTTGAGACAAGGTCTTGCTCTGTTGCCTGGGCTGAAGTGCAATGGCATCACCATTGCTCACTGCAAACTCAAACTCCTGAGCCCAAGGAATTGTCCTCCCTCAGCCTCTCAAGTAGCTGGGACTACAGGCACATGTCACTGTGCCCAGCTAGCTTTTGTTATTTTTTGTGAGAGGGGTCTTGCTATGTTGCCCAAGCTGGTCTCAAACTCCTGGACTCAAGAGAGCCCCCATCCTGGACTCCCAGAGTGCTAGGATTACAGGAGTGAGCCACTGTTCCCAGCCTTGTATTTTCTTATGAGTAATTATATATTCATTTATTTTGCCTTCCTTAGAACTACATCTGTCCCCTTTGCCTCACTTGAAAAAAAACAAAAACAAAAAGTCTTGTGACCAAGTAGCAAGAAAAAAAAGAAAATTTTTATCTGGGGATAAAAGTTAAGGGAGAGAGAAAAAAAGTTGTAGGTACTTTATACTTTATTTTTTCAACATGGTATTTCTCATCAATTAATTTGAAAAATCTAATTAAAATGATGACTTTATATTTCAGTAATATTAACTCAGAATTCAGTTGGAAAGAGAATATGCTAATAATAATAGAATAAATTTTAAAGCTAGTAAAAAAATTCCTTAATCCAAAGCAACAATAGAACCAGGTGATTTTATATATTACCAGTATTGCAGTATGGGCTACGAATTGGGACTGAGGGACCATGAGAACCTTAGGTAAGTCCCTGTTTTATTTGTCAAGAACATAGAGCTTTACAATAGTGAATTGGCAGTCAGTTACCTATTATGTAACAAACCACCCCAAGACTTGAGGGCTATAAACAACCATTTTATTTTTCCTATGATTTGGTGAGTCAGGAATTTTAGAGGACTTGTTACGGCAGCTTCTGTTCTGATCCACATGGTAACTGCTGGAGCACTTGGGGATGCAGAATCTACTTCCAAGTTGACCTCTTTCCTTTTTTCAAGGATTAGACAAAATTAGGTAGAAAAATAAAGAGTACAAGTCAACTTTACTTTATGAACATTGATTAAAAGTCCTAAATAAAATAATTGCATGTATAATACACGTTTTAAAATAAGTCGTGAATTAATATATTTATCTCAAAAATATAATAAAAATTATCTCAACAATCATTAGCTATCTATTCATATAATTCATGATAAAAGAATAAGGAGAAAATTAATCTAATCATATTGATAGATGCCCAAGAAGGATTAAATAAAAATTCTAAATAATGGTAACAAAAATTACTGGCAATTTAGGAATAAAGAGCTATTTCTTTACTTTTTAAAAGGTACCTAACTGAAAGTCACATTAAATGATACAGAACAAAACAATATAAGCAAAAGTTTTTATATATAAACTTCAGAGTTATTAACAAGGATGCTTTACGGCACTGCTGCAATTTATAGATACCAGAGGTTTCGACAAGGTCCTCCAACTTCCTGCCTCTGTTATCTGCTTTAGTCATATGAACTACCAGGTTTTTTGACTATTCAAGTTGTGCTCTTTCAAATCTCTTAGTATTTATTTGGAATCACCTTTTCTGCTTGTTCCGGCTGGTGACCTTCAAACGCCCTTTCACCCTTTCAACACAAGTTTATCCCTTCTGTAAAATTTCCCTTGACTTCCCTCAGAGTTAGTATACTCATTCTCTCTGACCCTTTTCTATATTGCTTTTGACATTGAATTGTAATTATATTTTTAATGTCAGCTTTTTCCCACCAGAATAAGTGCTCTTTGAGGGCAAGGACAAACATTATTCATTGTATTTCTTGAAACTAACACAGTGACTGGTGAATTGTAACACTTAAATATAGGCTTTTAAAACTATAAATAAATCCACCCTGTTTATATGCTGCTTTTATAGGAGCTTGATGTTGTTCTCCTCAAAATCTTAATAGTGTTTCTCTCTAAAAGTACATGGCATATTTTTTCTTTACATGTATCAATCGCAATTCTGACATTTTAGAGGTAATCTGAGGTTATATATTGTCTACTATGTGGTGATGGGAAAATTGTTGTCATTCTTCTGGAAGTCAGTAATTACTTCTGTTATAATACCTGTTACTTCTTACATCATTTAAAACACATTAAAATAGCAAGATGATTTTGAATAAACAACTAGAAAGGCAATAAAAGTTATCTTTAAGGGCACCATATTTGATTTGGTTTTCAGCTTGACTGTTGTTGGTGTATAGGAATGCTACTGATTTATGTACATTGATTTTGTAGCCTGCGACTTTGCTGAATTTATTTATCAATTCCAGGAGTCTTTGGGGTTTTCTGAATATAAGATCATATTGTAAGCAAAGAGCAATAGTTTGACCTCTTCTTTCCCCATTTGGGTACCCTTGATTTCCTTCTCTTGTCTAATGTCTCTGGCTAAGACTTCCAGCACTATGTTGAACAGAAGTCGTGATAGTAGGCAACCTTGTCTGGTTCCAGTTCTAAGCAGGAATGCTTTCAGTTTTTCCCCATTCAGTATGATGCTGGCTGTGGGTTTGTCGTATATGTCTGAATATACTGAAGAATGTTCCATCTATGCCTATTTTCTTAAGAGTTCTTGTTATAAAAGGATGCTTGAATTTTGCCAACTGCTTTTTCTGCATCTATTGAGAGGGTCATATGCTCTTTATTTTTGCTTCTATTTATGTGGTTAATCACATTTATAGATTTGCAGATATTGCATTATTGTTTAACACATTTTTGGGATGAAACCCACTTGATCATGGTGGATTATTTTTTTTGATGTGCAGCTAAATTCAGTTTGCTAGGATTTTATTGAGAATTTTTTCATGTATATTCATAGGGGATATTGGTCTGAAGGGGTTTGTTGTTGTTGTTGTGTCGTTTCCTGACTTTGGTGTCAGGGTGATATTGGCTTCATAGAACAAGTTGGGGAGGATTCCTTCCTTCTCTATGTTACGAAATAATTTCTGTAGTACAGGTAGCAGTTCTTTTCAGATCTGGTAAAATTTGGCGTGAAACCATTTGGTCTGGGACTTTTTTTTTTCTTGGGAGAATTTTTATTTCTGCTTCAATTTCATTACTTGACATTGGTCTGTTCAGGAGTTCTGTTTCTTCATGATTGAGCCTAGGGAGGCTGTCATCAGGGAAATGCAAATCAAAACCACGAGTATTACCTAACTCCAGTGAGAATAGCTTTTATCAAAAAGTCCCAAAACAACAGATGCCGTGTGGTGTGAATATGGAGAGAAAGGAACACGTATACACTGTTGGTGGTATTGCAAACTAGCCCAACCCCTGTGTAAAATAATATGAAGATACCTCAAAGAACTGAAAGTAGACCTACCATTTGATCCAGCAATCCCACTACTGAGGATTTACCCAAAGGAAAAAAAGACATTCTATAAAAAATACATCTGCCCTACAATGTTTATAGCAGCACAATTCACAATTGCAAAGATGTGAAAACAACCTAAGTGCCCATCGATACATGAGTGGATTAATAAAATGTGTCATATATATACCATGGAGTATTACTTAGCCATCAAAAAAAATTGGCGAACTAATGCCTTTCATAAAACCTGGATGGAATGGGAGACCATCCTTTTAGGTGAAATATTGTAAGAATGGAAAAACAAAAACTACATGAACTCACTACTAAATTGGAACTAATAATCAACACTGATGTGCACATACGGTAGTAAAATTCAATGAAAATCAAGCAGGTACGATGGGGGAGGAGGGGATGGGTGAATTCACACCTAATGGGCACAATGCACACTATCTGGATGATGGACACACTTATAACTTTTATTCAGTCTGTACAAAAGCAATTCATGTAACCAAAAAGTTTGTAGCCCCATAATATTCTGAAATAAAAAAATCATAAAACAAAATAAAACAGCCTGTATATTTTATGACAATAATGATAAAATAATGTATTACATTTCTAGATGTTTATATATTTTATAACAACATAAAAGTGTATTTAAAAATGTCATGACATGGGAAAGAGATCTTGAAGTATTCTTTAATGACTAGAACAGAAATTTTATGTATATTATATTAGTTTTTATTACTAGTAATAATTACCAGAAACTTAGCAACTTAAAATAATATATTAATACATTTCTTAACTCAGTTTGGGCCCAGCTAAACTGGGTTCTCTTCTCCGGATCTCACAAGGCTGTGATCACATTGTTGACTCAGGTGCATTCTTTGGAGCTCAGGGTCTTCTTTCGAGCTCAGTGGTTGTTTTCAGAATTCATTTTCTTTTAGTTATAGGACTGAAGTTCTCTTTTTATGCTGGTGGACCGCCAGGGTCCACTCTCAGCAACTAGCAGCCCTGGTGCATCCTTGTCAAATGGCCGTCTCGCAGGCCCTCTCACAACATGACAGTTACTGCACAGCCAGCTAGAGAATCTCTTCTGCAATCTGCTGAGATGCAGTCTCATATAACCACACATGGCAATGACTATTCGTCACCTGTGCCATATAACATAACTAATCAAGGGAGTAACTACCCCATCGCCTTTGCCATATTGTATTGCTAGAAGCAAGTGACAAGGGAGGGAGTCGTACAACAATTTGACTCCTTGTGGGGGGACATCTTCAAATTCTGCCTGTGAGCGGTCTTTATTTTTATAATATTACTGCCTCTGTGTTCATATATGATTGTTAATAGAGACAAAAAACCCTAAGCATGAGCGTAGATTGAATTCATCAAATATTTTGTGTTTTATAATGATTCCTTAATTTAATTTATAACCAATATTCCCATGACCAATAGTAATGCACCTGTTAAACTCATCATCACAGTAAATACAGTTATATTTTATACTCTGTTGTTTACAAAGGGCATGTTATTTTATAATGCCAATTATCTTTGGTTTATGCATGTAGTACTAAATTTAAATGTTATCTAATATAGACCAAATACAAAATAGAATTATATATACATTAATTATAGTATTAAGTATAGGTAGTCAGTAGCACAAATAGATATTTTCTTGTTCCGGGTGGAAGAATATCTGGGTCAAATGGTCAAATAGGGAGTGTCCTGTTGTTTTTGTGCCAAAGCAACAATAGAATAATTACCAATGTAGCTAATATAAGTTCAAATATATTCTGAATAACATTATGTATGCATATATATGTATATATACATTTATACAGACACACCAGAAACAGCTTCATCTCACATTTAAATAAAAGATGGAAGTTTAAATCTTCAAAATTACAGAAATATAAATTAGAGCTTTTGAAGGATTTAATTGTTATTTTCACAACAAATTCTTAAATATGTTTTAATTGAATATATTACTATTGTAGTGGAAATGAAATTATGCATCAAAATATAATTCAGTGCTTATAATTGTTATGTGTCCCTTGTTACCATGAACAGAGATTGTTGAAATTCCAGTTCCAGCTTTGATGATTTCTTCTTCCCTTTCTTAAGCTCATAACAGATTTAAAGTGTTTTATTTCAAAAGGATTCTTTTTGAAATCTTAATTTGGATGTGCCTACTTATCACTGACTTGTAGATCCCAGGCAAGCGGTTGGATATTTGAGTCTGGGGTCGAATGCAGGAGGTATATAAATCCATACTATTAGATGAGGCCATGCTTCAGTGGAATGGTGAAGACTTAAGTCTGATAGGATTGCAGAGTCCATGAGACAAAGAGTTGGAGAAATCTTCTGGAAGGAGATGTGGAGGACTAACGTGGCCACATAAAAGGAGAAAATAGTATTATGAGAGTGTAAAGGGAAAACTGAATGAGAAAAATTTAAAAACATAAGAAGAATGGGATTCATGTCCAGGAAGGCAAGAAAAGATTGGTACAGAGCTAAATATATTTGGTTTTGGAATAATGAGGGAATTCCTCTCAGATAGCTTTATTAACTCGTTAAATCATAAAGTAAGTCATAATTCAATTTCTATTTTCTTCTAAAATATTAATACTGCTAAAAATTTCCATTAATATCTCAGAATCTTACGACAGTTGAAACCTAAGTACTGTATTCATATATTAGCCAGAAATTAGCTTATTTTTAGGGACATTTTGAGAAAGATCATAGAACTAAAGTCAAACAAGTCATGGTTCAAATCTAAATTCTGATATTTATTTATAAATTATATGAATTCTCGAAGTCCAGTTTTTAACTCTAAAATAGCAGGTAAGATGTATGGATTAGATAATAAAACACTTAGAAAAATGCCAGGCACATAATAGTAGCACATATAAATGATAACTATTAACAGTAATACTGTTATTAAAATATTTGGGGTAATTATGGTTTCTTCTAGATACGCTCAGGAAAGCATTTTAACCAGGATATGCTCTACTTATGGCAGATCTCGGCAATGCAAGAGGGCACATTGAACCATGCAAAAAGATTAAAGCCACCATAAGTGTCATATCCACTCATATTTCATTGGCCAATCAAAGTCAAAAGGCCCTATCTAATACCAACATTGTGGGGAAAATGCTCTACCCATAGTGGGGAAATGCTACAAAGTTACAGGGTGAGTGTTTCATAATTTACAGGAAGTCAAGGAAGAATTAGAAAGAGTGATTCAATTTAAGTGCATCAATCCAGACTTTCTGTAAATCCTGTATCATAAAATACATACTAGATAATTTTAAGAAAATCATTATTCCATTTGCAAAAGGCAAGACTGACAAGGCTTGGGATTTGGACTTGTGAATATGGGACTCAAGTCTGACCTAACATAAACTCTTTGACCTCTATAGTCTTCAGTCTACAGTAACCATTGAATTGGGAATAATGATATTGCCTGAACTGTAGTCGGTTCCTTTTTGCTTTTTGACCTGCATCCTGTGCCCTGAGAAATTTAAAATATTTTAAATAATTTACTTTTTTACTTTCCACATACTTTAAAGTAATTACCACAGAGAAAAAATACAACTAAAAGACTTTTGTTCCTAATCTTTAGACCTAAAACATTTATTTGATTTCTGCTTCTGAAAGAAGTGTTATTTAGGCAGTACATTTTGTGTAAAATCTGCTTTTCTGGAAATGTCAGTGGTCACAGACTTACATTTAAGTATAAAAGATGGCCGCAGATTAATTTGATAAGGACAACTTTTCTCCGCCACGATATCGCCTTCATTTTCCTTAGCAGTTTGTTGAAAATCTCACATTTTCCATTTTTTATGTTAGTATTTTCAAAAGCATCAGTAAACGGAGATATTTAATAGATGAAACAACATATTGGGTTATTATTAATTGCTGACATTTTAGTACTTATTACTTCATTAAATTAACTCTTCATAAGAATTCAAGGGAGAAATAGGACAGGCCTAATTTGAGAGAACCAGAAGGGCCTTGGCAAACGGGTTACTGATTGGAGAATACAAGCTTTTAGGAAAGATGTCCAGGAACCTTGAACTTCCAAAGACAATATGAGGTCAGCACAGCGTATTTAAATGAAAACAGGAAGGGAGAGGAGGCTAACTCATCACTTCACAAATATTTAACTTATTCTAGAAGACGAATTGTATTAAACATTCTGAGTCAATACATGACATGTGAGGCCTTGCATTGTCTGACCCTGGCCTGCTTCGCTTACCAAATCTCTCGGTCCTCTCCCTTTTCCTAACTTTGTCTAGACAGGTTTGTTTTTGTTCTCTTCTTCTGCGGTTCCAAGCTCTTTATAGTCATTGCCTCAGACGTGTTGGTATCTCTACCACTCTTCATCTGGGTCACTCCCACTCATTCTTTAAGCCTCTGCCACAGTGTCTCTAAAAAAGAACATCTCAGGCACACAATCTAAATTTGTTTCCCCCATGCTTTTCTCTGACTGAACTTTTTGCTTTTCTTTTAAAGTATGTTGTGTCTATTTATTTGTTTCATTGTGTCTCAGATTTGTCTATTCTATTAACCTGTAATCTGTGTTTGCTGAGTTCACCTTTGCAAAGTTAGCGCTGAGCTGATTAAGTAAGCACTTAATCGATATTTGTTGAGTCAATGAATAAATGCATACATTTAGTGAGACATGCTATGTAAAAACATTTAATAGGAATTGGAAACACATAACTCCAATATTTTTACTCCACTCCTGTGAGGAAGCTGAGAAAATTCTGAGCTATAGGAGATGTGGGGAAAAGGCACCTGACTCTGGCAAAGCCAGATTTTTGTCTCATGTTTATCTCTGGTTATAAAATTGATGAATCAAGAAGAAAGGCAAGAAGGCTGACTAGAGGAAGCAGACATATGCTGCTTCTCCAGGGAACAACCAGGATATCCATCAAAATTCCATATTTTGAATAGATCATCAGAAGGAGAAAGAAAACAACAGAGAGGCAACAGGGGACATTGAGGGTGAAGCTAGAAGATGGACTGTCTGCATGAGTTTTTTTCGAGTGCTTTGAGTGGCCCTCAACTGGGACTCAGGGAAGGGGTAAGCAGGAGACTGTCAGGGTCTCAAATCACCTAACCAAACGCGTGAAAATATTAAAAATAAGCAAAGGATTCCCCAATAACGGGACAAAATAATTGTTTTTTAAATATGCAACCTTAAAAGATAAACATCAAAGAGAGGTTGTCAGATAACAGATAATTCTGTTCTGTGTTGGCAAAGAAACACAGGGACAGAGAAAAGAGATGAAGTGAGAAGAAGGTGAAAGGCTTACTAAACCCATCGGTTGATAAAAAAGCCAACATGCTCCTGGAAGGTTGTGTATGTAATGCCCAGCTCTCAAGTACAGTCTGGATGGAGATGACATAAAGATTCGTAAATGAGAAAGTGCCAGGAAGAATTTCCCTAAATTATATCAGAGTAAATGGAAAAACTGAACAGAGTTGCTGATGTTAGGTGTGTAAATAATAAAGGGAAATGCAAGGCAAATTTGAAAACTCATTGAATGGAAATTATGTATGTATGTATGTCTGTGCACATGTGCACAATGTTAAAGAAAAATACTTAAGAAGAAAATCTTAGAAAATCTCTCCACAAAAGTAGTAGAGATAGAAAAGAGTTGTGTTACTGAATAAGCATCAAACCAGAATGTGATGTGCATCACAGGCAATCTGCTAAGGGATTGCAAAGACGGAAAGGAACGTGACCCCTTTAGCCAGCGGAAACAAGTGATTACAGGCATGTCTTTAAGATAAGCAATAGCTAGCACTTAGGTAAAAGAACTTGAGGGCACCATTTGGCACTCACATTTTATTCTAACTTTACTTTGCAACTGGGGCTCCCATCTGTGTTAGCTTACAGGCTTTGTACAGAAGGAAGAAAAAGTTGTCGTATATTTATGGCAGAAGGTAGTTTTGGAACTTGGAACGATGTGCCCACCGAAGTTAGGCTGCTATTCTCTCACAAACACTAGGTAATGAGGGTACTATCTCTTGATGTCTACATTTAAAAGAGATGGCTGCCTGGTTCTTGAGAAGACATTCCTGGCTCATAAAGCTGACAGAAGCCTATCTGGTTTTCAACAGGATATATATACACATTTCAAAGAGAGGAGAAAGTATTGCACTTACATGTTTTCTAAAGTAAATGCTCTAAGTAAAAGGAAAGGAGAGAAATTTCTTATTTTCAACAGGGAAATTGAGCCTTTTATTTTTAATTTTTATTTGTCTTCATAGCACTCACGTGTATGCACAAAATAGAAGGAATTCATCGTGAAATAAAACAATCTATCTGACATGTTCTAGTATATCTAAAAAATAATGTTAACATAATTCAGGATATAGATATGGGTAGGTCACTGAAGTGATTAAATTCCTCACATTCCCACGATAGATTAATTGATTCAGACTAAATTTAATAATAAAGACATGCATAAACCTATTTGTAGTTACAGAAATAACTAAATATATATGCCTAATTGCTTTTACCTGTGAGGAATGGTGAGGAGGGATAAAGATATCCATATCTTGAATTTGTACAGTGCTCTGAAACGCACAAATCACTTCCTTACATATGACCTTTTTTCATTGCTGATATGAGACTCCTTTTAGAATTTAGACAGTGGTATTCCATTTCATTTTCCTTCATCATTTTAGTAGAAATGAAAGTTATCAAAATATCATCAAAGAGGAGAGACTCATTGCTAGTGAAAAACTATTACTTAAGTTTTTATTAGTGTTAGCAATTCACTTTTAATGTGTTGTAAGACTGTGCCTATCAGGAAACGAAGTGCTGTGGAAGAACCTGCTTTTAAGGGAGTCTTAGTCATAGCTGTGATATCTATGTAACGCTGTTATAGTGTAGCGAAGACTTTTCTATATTTTTCTTTTTCAAGTTGTAGAGCACTTTTCATCCTCCAGTTTTATTTACTTTTGTATGGAAAGCACTGGAAGTTGCCTTAGTCCTTGCCACTTACGGGTTTTATAATCTTGGGCAAACCCCATAAAATCCCTTTCTCTCTGTTTCCTCTTACCTATGCAACACTTTATCACATGCTATGAAAATTACTATGTACTAATGTACTCGGGATTACAGAAAGGGAATAAAGAAGGAAAAGATGGCAGGGGACAGGAGAAAGACTGAGAAAGAGAGAGACAGAGACAGAAAGGCAGAGAGAAACTTAGACAGAGATATATGGAGACAAAGAGAAAAGTAAAAAATATCAAGGCTCTTGGAAAAGGCCCTTTATTTCCTCTGGGTTGCTGCCTAAATACCTTATGGGGGCCTGATACGGATTAAATTGTGTCCTCCTAAAATTCGTATGTTGAAGTCCTCCAATGTGACTGTATTTATAGATAGGTCCTATAAATAATTAAGTAATTAAGGTTAAACAAGGACATAAGGATGGTGTGCTGATATGGTAGGACTATCGTCCTTATGGAAAAACCAGAGGACTCCTGCTTTCTCTCTTACTACGCCACGTAAGAACACAGCGAGAAGGCCACCATCTGCAAGCTAGGAAGAGAACCCTCACCAGAAACTAAATCAGCTTTCAGAGCTGCGAAAAAATATGTTTCAGCATTTAAGCCACCCATCCTATGATATTTTCTATGGGAGTCTAAGCAGACTAATACAGGGTCCCATTGGCTACTAATGTCTCATGGGGGATCCCCAACAGAACAAAAGGTGTAGGCTCTGTTTATGGTTGAAAAATGTAAGGAAAACCATAGATCCCTTGCCATACATTATGGTAACTTTTACATGTTTCTATTTATATTTAAATTATGTGATCAAATTCACTGTTATAAAAATAAACTGCATTATATTTGGAAATAAAAACATTAGGAAACATTTTTAAAGGACAAAATAATTACTGGGTAACACATCTATGTAATAGTTCAATTTTCTGCATTTATTATACTTTTATTTAGACCATCTCAAAAAGATTTCAATTGTTTGTGATCACATACAATGAGTTAATTTTAGTTAATTTATGTGTGTGTGTGTATGTGTGTTAAACATTCCATTAACATTTTCTTACTATTACCTGAGGTAAGATCCTATTACTTCATACAATAGATGTTTGAGATTATCAGTTTGGAACAGACAACATTGCTTTATTCATATATATACTTATTTCTACCATATTTATTATACATAACCACACTGCCGCAATGTTTTCCAGTTACACTTGGATTGAATTATTTTCTATCTTCTCTTAACATTCAGTGAGTTTACAACTTCTATTTTTAAGGTTTGTTCTTCCTTTTCTGGTTTTCTCACATAGACTTACGCCAATTTGGTTCCTACCCTGTATAATAAAATAGTTATACTGGAAAGCTATTTTTGCCTTTTTAGGACTATAACTTTGTAAGCAAAAAAGCATAGTGGTAGCTTAAAAAGCAATTTTCTTTTAACCCACCAGAGAGTTATTTTTTAAATCTGCAATGGTCTCTTGGACCCTAAAATTACTTATCTGTTTGGGAGGAATAAGCTAGAAAATATAGACAAATAATTATTTTTTAATTGTGTACAATCTTTTGAATGAATTGTTGGTCAATTAGTGAATTTGATTTGGTAGGATTATAGATCAGCCTAGCAATGCCCTATAATCAGGGAATAGCAGAGGAGTTAAAACATATGTTTCACCAGGTTTCTATCACTTTGTCACTTCCTGAGGAATCCGTGGTGCGCACTCATCAACAGGAGCCTTTGCATCCAACCTTGGCATTCTGAGGCTATTAACCAGGAGTATGATTGCTGTTCACTGTGGCTTCTTAGGCTGAGACTCTTCACTGAAATCATTGTATTAGTGAGGATGCTTTTGAATCCATATATCTAAAAACTCACTTGAGCTAGTTTAAGCAAAATCAGGAATATATTTTAAGAATTAAACTCTCTCTTTCTGATGGATTGGTGGAGAATAAGAAACAACCATGATATAGCACCTCTTGTATTTTCCTGGATAGAGCTGGAACCCATTCTACTAAATGAAATATCCTAAGAATGGAAAAACAAGCACCACAGGTACTCATCAGCAAATTGGTTTCACTGATCAACACCTAAGTGTACATATAGGAATAACATTTATCAGGCTTCAGGCAGATGGGAATGGGGAGGAGGGGATGGGTATATGCATACATAATGAGTGCGATGCTCACCGCCTGGGGGTGGACACGCGTGAAGCTCTGACTGGGACGGGCAAGGGAAACATAACCTAAACATTTGTACCCCCATAATATGCAGAAATAAAAATAAATATATATAAAAAAATTCTGAGTAGCACTGTAGCAGCAAACATCTGGGGTCTTCTGGTTTTCAGTTCTGAGGTGTTAATGAAGGATGGTTTTTTTTGTTGCTGTTTGTTTGTTTTTCAGATGTTCTGCTCAAAGGAACGTACTGGTGGGAGAATAAGGCAAGAGCCGTCTTTCTGCAAAGCCAGCATTGCAGTGATGCTCCAGCATCTCATAACCTTTTCTGAGGAATTCAACTGCTTACCAGGGTGAATACAGGTCATCCCGATGATGACAATATAGTCCTCTATCTTAGGATGCCCACTGATCTACAAAGGGTCCAAGTCCTAGGAAGAGTTGAATTGCAGAGCGGCTTGTTCCTGTGTACCATTGAAAAGCCTTTGGAGTTGAAAGGTACTGTTACCAGTAAACTGCTTGTTGGTCCAAAGGTCCAGCACCTTGTCTGGAGCCCCAGAATGATTTGAGGGAAACTAAGCCATGTTTCTGCTCAACTCTATGCTGAAATTAGAGGTCTGCAGAAAGAACAAGGTGTATATAAATGCCAAACAAGCACTGGCCTTGAGATAAGGGATATTGAAACAATTGCTGCCCATCCAACACCAGACTCCCTGTACCATGAGCCATAACTACAATGTTAATTGGACAGGAAACTGCTTTCAGTAACTTTCTCCTGAGAGACTGCTGACCATGGACTGTTGTGTACTTAACTGCATTCGTGCCCCTGCTTCACCTTTTAAGGTATAGGGCCTAATTGTAATACATTTAAACATAAGTTTCTACCCCAAAGTGAATATGGGTTATATGTAACATGTAGGAATAAAGCTCTCCTTTTCTACATTTTTAGATCTTATGATTTTTCATTTGATAGTGAACTTTCTCTGCAAGAATCTAAGTCTTGGAGAACATCAGAAAGGGAATTTTCAAGTCATTTATTGCACAACCTAGCTGTTCAAGTTAGTATACTATCATTTTAATCTTCATAATAAGGTTGCTTTTTTAACCTTTAAAAAATCAAGAATATAATGACTTTCATAACTGGGAAGTACAGAGGTTAACCTGGCTTAATGTTTAAGAGTTAAAAAACCAAATAATGTAGTCATAGCCCTATTTCCAAAAATCCCTCCTGACTGCTTTCTTCTGTGTAGTGGGAGAGAGTTTCTTACATATGGCTAGGGAAAATGGTTATCAACCAGGTTAAACATACATGGCTCTTACAGCTCATGGTCTAAGAGGGTGAGATTCTTTGATTTTTTTCTTTCTGGATCTCACGACCTTCTCAACCTACATATAGTAGGGGTAGGGAGCTGGGCAAGGTTCCGTGATAGACATGCTATCTGGAACAGATGGAGCTGCAAAGAGGTGATTTTCAGAGTAAAAAAAAATAGGTTAACTTTCTTAGATTACAGGCAAAGAATAACTACAAAAGTGAACTTGTAGATGCTTGTTTTAGCCATTCTGAAATGTGTTATTAAATATAAATGGCTATATTTGTGTGAAGTCTTCATTTAATAGCACATTTTCTTGAAACCAAAAAGAAAGTTATAGGGGTGTTTTTGCTTAAAACTGGAATGACTGAAGAGTTGCCATTGTACTAATGAAGCTGAAAAGAAAGCAATTAAAAATTCAAATGTCTGAAAAATGGCATCCATTAAACCTGCATTATACTGCTATTAACTAAGGGACCCTATTATGTCATACAATAGATGTTTGAGAGAATCAGTTCAGAAAAGACAAAATTGCCTCATTTATATATGTTAATTTTTGTTGTATTTACCATAGCTATGTTTCTTTACTTTTTATAAATCATATTAGTCACAAGCTGTACTCAATTTTGTTGCAGAGTACTAAACATAGTTTCTATAAAGAAATGTAGATACAAACATTCAAAAATTAGTAGCTTTTTATTGACAACAATATATAGCGTTACATCTATAATGTATGCATTCTTTTCATCCTTTAATGTGGTCGCCGCTCTGGCTTCCCTTAGATTAGTTGAACTATAATTGAAGGAATGACATGGAAGTTTTAAAAGACAGTATTAGCTATTAATACTTATTTTTC
>RJWJ010012307.1:0-42314 GCA_004363605.1 Indri indri
TATTTCAAATATTTTATTGTGTGTGTACATACTGAGAAAGAAGGGCTCTAAGGAGAACTGTTTAAGATTTTAGTGCAGCTACTTAAAAATAAGTACATAATGTTGTTTGATTTCCGAGAGGCCTGAAAGAACGGTAAACAAATCGCGCGAGCCAGCCCTTTATAGCACACTACCTGGGAAAAGCATTGTTTGTTCACAGCAAATATGTAACCACAAAACACATTAAAATGCAGAAAAATCATCTGACCAAACAAAATAACGATAAATCAGCTTGAAACTTGTTGCCATCACAAGGATATTAAATGTGCTCATCTAGGGAAGAATATGCGTTAGTCACCTCCTGAATTGTGCACATGATTAAAGGGGTTGCCGCACTATGATTTATAGGTTGGATCTTCTAATTACTTAGCTGTAGCAATTAGGATTTTCTTTGTATTACACTTCTTCAGGCCAAAGATCCCGTCTATCACTCGGGCCAGATTTAGGAGGGCAAATTCTGGCTCCCATCCCACCCGCAAGGTTGAAGCTGTTCCCATCTGGGGATCTTAGAGGCAAGTCTAAGATCTGTTAGGAGGAGACTGTTGGGAGGAGACGAGAGGAAAGTCATTGTGATGACCAAACTCTGCTCTCCTTGAAAGACCAGTTTGCTCTGAGGTCTCTTTGTGGCTTCAGGAAGCTCACACGCTTAGAGACTTGGGGTCCTGTCTTCATCTAATGCAGCAGCTTTCAGACATTTCCTCACTGAAATGTCTTTCAGACTTTCCTTCTGAAAGATCAGAAGGGCCAGGAATTGAATAGAAATATATATATATTGAATAGAAATATATGCATACACACACACAACATTTTTTAGGCCTACATTATTCCAGGAAAGTATTATGTTTAAAAATGCTTTAGGAGGCTGTGTGGCAAGATCAGGGAAGGGGAACGCATCTATTATTTACCTAATGCATCCCATGTGCCAGGAACCCTGCCGTACGTGCAGGGGTTAAAAAGCAGGATCCAGAGTCAAAAGGGCAAGTTCAAATCATGACTCAGACCTTACTAGCTGTGTGGCATCCAGAGACTTCACCTCTCTGAGCTTCAGTTTTCTCATCTGTAAAATGGAGCTAAGAAGAGCAGCCACCTCAAAGAGTGTTGAAGATTAAATGAGATAAAACTTTAAAGCAAGACCTTGGCAGAACTCACAATCACTCCGCAAAGCACTCAATGCATGTATTATTTGTGGTATATTTAATGTTTCCAACCCTGTGAATCATTCATTCATTTATGCAGCAAATATTTGAGCACCTATGACTGACTCAGGAAGCCATGTTCTTTTCATTACCCTCCCTCATCCTCCCAGGACATAAACCTTGAACTCCTAGGCACAAGAAAGCCATTTGTTATGTTGAATGAGAAAAATCCAACATTTCAAAGTGTCAGAAGTCTTGGATTTAAGCTAGTGTAAATCAGTTTTCAGATATTCCAGAGTTCTGAAGAACACACACCGAAGTGTCAGCATAGAGCTAAGCAACGTGGCTGAAGCTCCTTGCGTCAAAGGAGCATGTTGGGCTACACTGACGTGGTTATGCGAAAGCTTGGAGGTGCCTTCCAAAGATCACGCACAAGGGCTGGGGAGACAGGAGTGACCTTCACTTCAATTCAGCAATTTGAACACAGTTGAGTTATGCTGTGTGCCCAGCTTTGTGATGGTGCTAGGGACCCAGAGGTGAGCAGCAACCCCTGGTGTCTGTACACAATGGTCTCGTGGTCAGGGACATGATATTCAAACCAGCATTGGTCATACCAGTGATCAGGGCAAGGGCAACTAAGGGAAAGAGTAGCTGATGTTGCTTGGTCACGTCTAGGGGGGCATCCCAGAGAAGGAAATATCTGGGCTGAGGTTCCGGCTAGTGTTTGCTGTGAGGACAAAGAAGGAAGAATTTCATGGAGAACCAAAGGAAGCCTCTAATAAGTTTTGAACTAAGTAACAATAGTAATAATCACAGATACTGTAGATTTAGTCAAATTCAAGATCCATATTAAACATTTTTTTTTTTTCATTTAAAAGACCTTCTCTTTGAGCTGCTCTGCTTGACTTCCCCAGTGTGAAGACATCTCTCTCGGTGAGGTTCGGTTAACTGAAGCTCCACGCCCACAGAGGGTTCAGCACCTCTTTTCTTCTACAGAGCCTGAAAGGAACAACTGCATCATAGCTTGGCTTGTTTCCTTTGGCAAAGAAAATTATAAAATGTGCTTTTCTTTCTATTTGTGAAAAATCCGTACTCTAGAAAATCATGCTGTTTGTGTTGGCAATACAAGCAAAGGTGGACTGCTTGCCACCATGTAACGCCCAGGCCATGAAATAGACACCCAGCAACTTTCAATTAAATAAATGAAATCCTTTATCAGTAGACACAAAATAGTGTGGTCAGCTAGAAAGCAGCCTCGTTCGAAATATTACCCAACATCATTTGGTGAGTCACTCCACTTTGCATCAGAGTGTTTGAGATTCTGATAAGTGGTTGGCATGTTTGTTTGTTTTTCCTTTTTAATCTTGTTAAACAGCATTTACTTGTGACAGAAGTCAAAGGTTTGATCTCAACAATTAGGAAGTGAGGGTCTCTCTCAGTGTGCTGGGGGTAAAAATACTTCAGCTGAGATAAGGCCAGCAGCAAACAGCATACTGAATAGCAGCTGAAAAACATCTCTCCCCAAAAAACACCTGTACCAGCTCAGCACACTGAACCTGCTGTAGTCTGAATTTAGGTCTCATTTACCTTCCTTTGCCCAGGGAAGCCAGCGGGACTCTCGTGCTCATTCTGCCCTCTGGTGGCTGCTTTTGTAAAATGCAGATGGACGGTACATTCTAAACACAGATGAACTTTTTTCATAGGATTCGTATGATTTCATGTGATTCTTATCTACTATTACAGTGCTTCCAAACCACTATCTTCTGACCTGTAGACCTTAGATTCAGTTTACTAATCAAATTGACCGAAATCCTGCCTTTTATTTAATTAAACACAGAATGAGGATTAAAATGTGTCTCAAGGGTCAGCTTTCAGCTAGTTCAGGTGAGCTGCAGGTGAATTTTATTAATGAATGAATTCACCTGGCGGGTGAAACCCAGTACACTGTGTGTTCAAACCCTTGAACACTGCAGCATCAGTGAATTTATTCATTAGATAAGTTCATTTTTTAACAGATTATTGACCCTCTGAGGCCGAAATCTATATGACTAAGAATAACAAAAGCCATTTCAAGTAGAATTAAGAAGCATGACTTGCTTATTATAAAGAAACATTAATTAAATCGGTATTGGCACAAGAATAGACAAAGTTCAGAAACAAACCCACATATGCATGGAAACTCGATATAGGAGAGACGGGCGTTATAAATGAGAGTAGAAATGAGGCACTCATAATAAATGGTAGTGAAGGAATTGGTTATTCTGTGCAGAAATAAATTTAGATCATACCTCAAGGTATAGAAAAAATAATAATATATTTCAGGTGAACCATAGGCCTAAGTATGAAAACCAAAACTTAAAAGTTTAGAAGAAAATATAGGAGACCTCTAGCTATAAAATGAGGTGCAAAAATGCCTACAAAAAAAATTAAGAATACATGTGTACAATTATACTGTATAAAACTTTTGTAAAAGTCACCTTACAGTGATACCAGATAAGACTAGAGGAAAATATTTGCAGCACAAATGATCAATGAAACCTTAGTATCCAGGCTGTATAAGGAATTCCTATAAATCAATTTTTAAAAAGGCAAATAACCCAATAGAAAACAAGAGAAAAAAAAACATGACCAGGAAATGCACAGAAGAGGAAACTCAAATGGTCAATATATTGCACAATCTATCAGTAGTAAAGGAAATGCCATCAAAACCTCAGTGAGATAGCATGCAGCTCCCATTGTATTATCCATAAAAAAAAAATCTGGCAATACCAGATCCAGATGAAGACAAGGATGTGAAGAAAGTAAAAATTCTCTTCATTGCTGGTGGAAGTTTAAATTTTCACAGTCACTGTTTAATATTTGATAAATAATCACATTGATAAATAACTAATTAGTCATAAATAACCAATGAATATCTAATTAACATCTGATATTTAATAATAAGTGGCGGATGTTTAATAAGTACATGATATAAATGACTATGTAAGTAATACCTATGAAACTGATGACGCACATTCTGTACAGCCATGTTCTTCCGGATCTAGGGAATTTTTTGCAAGTGTGCACCAGGAGATGTGCTGGGATCGATGGGACATTGTTGCGCAATTGCCCTCAGGTACCCCAGAGCTCCTGCCGTGCTTCTGGCAGAGCTCAGCATGGTGGTTACAAGCATGGGCTTTGGGGGTCACACGGATGTGGGGGCTCTTACACTTTGTAGCTGTGTAACCTCTGGCAACTGCATCATTTCCCTGGATCCCCATTTGGTCATTTGTCAATGGGGACAGTGATGTCTCTATCCTAAAAATATTGGGAAAATTAAATGGCGGAGCTATAAAGTATTCTTCGCAGTGCCTGGCACATAGTAGATGCTCAATAGATGGTTGTTACTGCTTTCATTATCATTATTATAATTATCTTCACTGGGTATTAATAATAATTTATGACTCAGGAGAAATTATCTTTTTTGACTAGGAAGACAGATATCAAGAAAGAATGTTCAATGATCCATTCTTAGGATAGCAAGAACGGCAGTCAGAGCATTCCAATGGAGAAACAGCCAGAGGTGCATGAAGTCTTACCATCCACTGAATTGCAAACCAGAGTCTCGTCAACCCCAAGTCATCATCCTCCCAGAGCAATTGCAGTTGGTCCCCTCTTACTGGCAGTGGAGACTGGAAAAACATGGTAACACACCACTTTCTTACTCAGCTTGACACCCTTGCTTTCTGTTCGTCAGTAAGAGGAAACCCCTAGTTTCTAATGTACTGAGTTTGTGGGATGTCCTATTATTCACCAAAGACACTTACCTTGGTCTTGATGCTCAACTCCTAACCTGGCCAAGGGGAAGACAAAGAAGTCAAATGTACCTAATGAAGTAGTTGGATTGGGACACGCCCACAGAATTGAGACCTCGAGGATGTCAGGCCAGATTTAAAAAAAAAAAACAAGACTGAAGTCAGGAAAGAGCTTTGTGTAAACTGGAGAATGAGGCTCCTCCACCATCAGCCGCATTCCCGTAGTTAAGAAGCAGACCAGTGTGAGTGTAAAGGTGGGTGGACTTCACTTGGTTCACATTGTTTCCTGTGAGCTAAGCCTCATTAGAAGTCAATTCGCTAAACTGATTTTAAAAACAAACAAACAAAAACCTTTATGCCACCATCTTTGTTTTGCTTATCCATGGCCGTCCTGAGAAGTCATACTTCAAAGGCCTCTCAGAATTTGAAAGCCACACAGAAGTAGCATAATGAACTATACTTTAGACTCTATAAAGAATTTTTCCCAACCAAAACATTCGTACCCTATAATATTCTGAAATTTTAAAAAAAGGAATTTAACAACACATTATAAAGATCACTCGTGATGATCAAATGGGACTCATCCCAGGGATGAAAGGATGGTTCACTGTATGCAAATCAAAAAATGTGATACATGAAATCAGCAGAATCAGGGATTTCCTTCTTTTGGGGACTGAATAATATTCCATCATATATATGTGTAGGGGTATCACATTTTTCATCCATTCATCCACTGATGGATGTTTGGATTGTTTCCAGATCTTTGCTATTGTGGATAATGCTGAAATAAACCTGAGAGTGCAGATTATCTCTTCAAAAAAAAATTTTTTTCCCTCCAGAAATCACAAATATATTTACATAAGAAATGCAAATTAAAATACCCTTTCACTTGTCTTTACCAGAAATTTTCATTTAGGGCATAAACTGAACCTGATAATATTTTATATGAGATACTTTCTCCAGGTCTCCAAAATGTTCTCAATGTCCTTTAAATTACGGTTAAGGCAAATTAGAAATGGAAACATCAAGTAAAATTGCTCTCCGTTTAGCTTTCATTAGGAATTAATCATCAGCTATGATTTCCTTGGATGCTGAGACTTATAATCCCCATAACTTTGTCCTTGTGGTTAAGTTATTTTTCTTCCTCAAAACCTATGCACATTTTCCCCTTCCAGCAAGATATAGACGCAAGATTATCCCTGTGGAGGAAAGATTCTCAAGATATCCATCCCTCTGCAAACAAAGACACTTTAGGTACTGCTGGTCATTGCTTCTGAAATTCATTTGCAGGACAGTTGGTGAAGTAGATTATAAGAGCAGATTGAGGAAAAGAATGTGGAATTTTACATGGCATGCCAACTGTAAGAGGGAATTGTTTGACAAGCAAAGAAGTCAGTACCCAATCAAATAACTGTACATATATGTAAATTGGCTGGAATCGTGCCTGTCAGCCATCACTTTGTGTACCAGAGGCCTGAATGCTGAAAGGTATTCAAAGCCACAGACACCAAAACAACTTCAGTTCTTCAACAGCCCTAGTTAAATGCTCACAGCAGTGAGCACCCACATTCCCCCAGGGCTGGGGCCGTGCCAGCATCCACTGCTCCCTGGGTGAGGCCGCAAGCACTCTTCCACGTTTATTTGTCCATGTGTTTATGTTTCAGTTGTTAACTGAGCACCTCCTACATGCAAACAGTAGGTATGGGACCTGCCATGGGATGCTTTGGCTTCAGAAGGAAGGGAATATTCACGTTGTCACCAGGATCTACCTTCAGTTCTTTAATCATCCCTGTTTCTAGCCAGGTGAAATTATTCATTGGCTCTCTCACCTGTTGGTTCCAGGCTGCCCAGACCTTAACGTGACAGCCTGCCCATGATGGTTTGAATGTTTGTGTCCTCTCACTGCCCCCCCCCCCCGAAAATGTATATGTTGAAATCCTCACCCCCAAGGTGATGGTATTAGGAGATGGGCCTTTGGGAAGTGGTTAGGTCATAGGGTGGAGTGCTCATGAATGGGATTAGTGCCCTTATCATAGAAGCCCAAAGAGTCCCCTCACCCCTTCCACCACATGAGAACACAGCAAAAAAAGGGAGTCAATGAACCAGGAAGCAGACCCTCACCAGACATGGAGTCTGATGGCACTTTGGTCTTAGACTTCCCAGCCTCCAGAACCGTGAGAAATACACCCCTGTTGTTTGTAAGCCGCCGGTCTACAGTGCTTTGTTATGGCAGCCCAACGCACAAGGACACTGCCCTACCAGGGAGCACTGGGAGCACTTGCACACTTGCATCGAGGCTAATCACCCCCTCTCCTGGTGACACACGCCTTGCGCTGGCCTCCTGACTCTGCAGAATTCCATCTGCTCTACTGCCCTACAGAAGCCCGTAGGCTCCGCAATTCTGCTGCCACCTCACTGAGCACCTGCTGTCTGCAAACCTTTCTCACTCTCCCTCTGGGCACCGTGTTCAGAGTCCTCTCCTACCAGAGTAGGTTGAGTTTTCTGGAAGCTGATGCTGTGATGAAGTTTGAGCAGCAAGATGTTTATCAGGGGTCTACTCCTGTGAAAGGAAGGGGGAGGAATTTGGGATTGCGTAGAGGGAAGTCTGCCAGCTTGGCAGGGAGCTCTAGAATGAATATTGCCTATTAGAGTTGTCCCCTCTTGAGGCAAAATGGCCAGGCCTTTATCCTCCAGACTCACTCAGTCACTGGGTGTGACCCGGGCAAGGTGGCTGTCTACAGCTGAGGCGGGGGCTGCCTGCTGCTCCCACTCCTGCAGCTGGGCAGCAGATCCTTCCTGGACAGGGTGGGCGGGTGGTGTGTCTCCTGTCTGTCACACCTATTGTCTTCAATACAGACCCCCACCAGCCTCGACCTCACAGATCTGCCTGCCCAGAGCTCTGACTTGCTTCTGGTCATTGTCCATAGACTCTCTCTTGACTTCTAGCCTAGAATACAACTCAACTTTCTAAAACTTACAATTGTCACATTAATGCCTGGGAGACACATTCTTGGATACCCTTTGTGGCCAAGTATATGGCAAGCTCTGCTATCAACTCCACTGCCCCTAGATGTGGGCCACCCCCAGCGACTCCCCACACCCCTCACTCCTTCCATCAGCCCCCCGCCACTCTCCCATCGCCTGAGCAGTCCTGCCAGCACTATGGGTCCTGTTTCTTCTTAATCTTCCCAGAGAACTCCCAGTGGAGAAAGAGATTGGAAGAGAGAGAAATGGCTTCCAGGGAGGCAGGCAAGGCTGAACTCATCCACATGTATGGTTACAACTACTAGGCAGGCCCACTGTGGGGTAAATAGTTAGAGAAAGAGAATTGGGTTCTGTGTGCCAAGAGCTACAAGACGGTTTTAACTCCTTGCGAGTGATGCTAAAAGAAACCATTTTAGCTAGGAGATTCAGGGCACCTGGGATCTATTTGAAGCTTTGGAGGCCGTAGAAAATTATTTAAGTGGCCAGTTTCTTCAGTGTTCAGTAAATCCTTCCTGTAGTAAGAACTGTTCTTCCTCAAATGTCATTCTTATTTCTCAGCCCAAGAACTAACCCTGTCTCTTGGAGACCTTTAACCCTCTGCCAGCTTTTCTCTCCCCCTTATCAGATTGCTGCCCTCTCATTCCACCATGACTTGGTGGAATTATCCCTGCCTTTGTGATAGACAATTATCCCAGCCTCAATTTTCCTCCCTGCCTAGAAAAAAGAAAAAAAAAAATCACCTCTACCTGAGAGCCTTCTTTGATTAACATCTCCTAACTCTGATTATGAGTTTACTGTGCATGTTTCCAGGATTAGGTTTATATGAAAACCAAATGGCATTGTATAAAATTTCAAAGGATTGCCCAAACTATGATTTTTATTGCATCAGTTCCTTTTTTGAATCAATTAACCTGCAAATAAGACTGGGGAACGTTTTCGTGCCATCAGGGATATTTTAGGTGATTGTTTCTTGCTTTTTATAAACTGAATTTGTTGTAATGAGATTTGACCTAGTGGATATTTGCATGTGGTTATTTGCTGAACATTTGCAATTATTTCTAGCATGGAATCTATATGAAATTGGTCTGTTTCAGTCGCAATCAAAAGACCCCATCATGATATAACAAGATTTCCTGTAACCCTATATGGGTTGTATTAAAATGTTATCCCTCATTAGGGACCGTTAGTACAGAAAGGTGCAAGTGTGTTTCAAACATTTGCCCCTCGTCTATGTACAGCCTTCTCACCAAGCATGGTATGTTCCTCAGGGCAATGACCACGCCCTCAGTGGACAGTAGCCTCAACAAGCACACATTGGACAGACACTCCATGCCGGACACTGTCGGGGTTTACATAGACCAATTTAATCTTTCCAGCGACCCCAGGGGAAAACTAAGATAAGTGAGGTTCAACAACTTGTCTGGGATTGCACAGTGATGGCACAGGACAGGACTCTGGATCCAGGTTTTCTCTCTAAATCCCTACTCACAAGTTCACAAGGGGGTTAGTACAGGTCTCTGTGACCCAGCAACTCAAAGTTAGCTAACGGTGGCTCCCATCCCACAAGAAGTCAGGATTTAGACAAATTTTCCTAAAGCACCAAGAAGAAAGAGGACCCACCTTTCTTGGGCCAAGAATGCTGTGTCGAGCAAGGGTATCTGCAATGCATCGTAGCTTTCTCTGCGTCGTACATAGACACGTTCTTGATCTCTTCCTGCCACACAGGTGTCAGGCCACAGAGGATAACATAAAGAGCATATCAGAAACACCTCTCAATCGGCCTGGGTCTTGGAACGGAGCTTTCAGGAAACCCACAGGGACGTGTCTCTGGGTGAGCCCTGGCAAGCAATCAGCACGTCGCCTCTTGAAAGCCATTCAATTAGCAGATGGGCCTTTGCCTAAAGTGACTATTAGTAAGAAGGACGGGTGTTTGTTTCATCAAATTATCTCCCTGGGATCTGTCATATTTAGTGCCATGCAATAACCCATGTTTTCTCTTACTAAAAAATCTGCTAAGCAAAATCGAAGTATGCCTCCTCCCCACCCACCCAACATATGATGGAATGAAAACTCAGATCATGAATAAAAATCCAGCCCCAACCTAACATATTTCCCTGTGGGGGAGCCGTGGCTTAGCAGCTCTGCCACTGCGTAGGCAAAAATGCAGAGTTTGTCTCTTTTGTCAGTCTGGAGATAAAATCCTATTCTTTGTAATCCCTGAAGAAACAAATCAAATAAACTCAGGCTGAGCTAACCATTTTCAATCCATCAAAGCAATCAAATTCTGTTTACCTGAATCACAATGATTTCTAAAATGTTATTAAAAAGTAAAATGGAGTTTAACTATTCCAAAAAACCGAAAATGATGTGCAAACACAAAAGGGATAAGATTTCTGTAATTATGTAGACATAAAGTCGGTGCCATCATTTGTGCCACAATACATTGTAGCTATGGCATGTAAAGATAAAGAGCCCTTTGTCTAACACGGCTGCTGCAAGCGATGCATAAACATAATTAATGTAAGAAGTCTTCAAAGGGGTGACTATTCATTTAGTTAGTTTTATTGCTCTTTCGGGCAAACAATGGTTTTATAATTTAATAAACCAATTAACTGATTATGTCTCACCCAAAATATTTGTATATCACCCATTCTATCATCTCAAAAGTCCTCATCCCATTTCTTACCCTGACAGTGTTGTTGTAAATGTGACTAATTAGTATATTTGGCAAATGTTTGGCTGGCAGGTTATTTTGAAGCAAATTCTTTGGGATTTTTCTCTTGAGGTGCTTTTGTGAACATTTGCAACAACAGAAAGCCCTCTTTTTCTGTGTCATTAAAAGTTTGGATACTATATTATTATGACTGTTTAGAGCCACTTGGAAAGCAAGTGGCCCTGCATCCTTATTGTAATTCTTCAACTATTCTGGAGGGGGAACAATGCAGTCCCTGAGCATGGCATGCTTTGTTACCCCCTCAAAATTGCTTCTTCTGTTCAGTAGAGAGTCATTACGTGGACTTGAGGTACCTATCACCGGCTGTATTATAACAGCGATGTGCAGCACATGGCAGCTGACGGACCCGGCAGCATTTCCATTATAACCCTCCATTACTGAGAAGAGAAAAGCCGGCTGGAGAAAAAATGCATCCAGGAATAAAGCTTGACATCCTGGCAAACGGTAGAAAGTTTCAACCTAGGCACATTCTTTCAGCACTCTGAAATGTGAAATCGTCATGACAGGTTTTCAGGAGCAAGAACATATGTCAATAAAGGCACAGAAATAGAGTCACTTAAAAGGATTTGCTGGGACCCTCAGTAAAAGATGTTTTTATTACAGGTACAAATGCACTCCCTGCTCTAGCACAAAAACTACTGATGATCTCAACCAGGGTTTCACTTACTAGTATTGCATGCTAAATGTTATTCCAACCTGCAAGCCATTGGCTTCACCTTTTCAGCAAAGCATTCCTTTGCTTGTTCGGCAAACCAAACATCAAGAGCTCCAACCTACCCATCATGAACTAGAAGTGGCCCCTGCCCCTGTGGAGCACATCATCTAGGGAGAATAAGGGCAAATGCAATACAAACAGAAGCAATGAGAGAGGTAGTCCATGGCACTACAAGACACAAGAGGGCACTAAACTTAAACCAAGAAGATCAGGGAAGCCATTTTCTGCAGGAGATGACCCCAAATCTCTTGCATTAGGGAATGGAGTTAACTAAGGAACAGGGGAGAGGACAGAGCCTGGTAGGTGCTTGAAGGTGCAGTGGTGAGAGCAAATGCCCATTCAAGGCCTCAGGAGCCCTGTAGCATGGCGGAAGCCTAGACTATGAGTGCTGACGAATAGAAGAGGATGCTAAGGGGTGAACCTGCCCACACTGCATAGGGCTGGGGTCACAATGAGCACTTTGAACATCATCCTGGGAGGAACGTGGCACCATTGATGCTTCTAAGCAGGGGGGTCATATGATCAGATTTATGTTCTGGAAATACACACCTACACCTTCAGGAAGCTCCTTTCTCCTATATCCCTCCTGCAAAAAGGTCCTCATGGTCTATGGTTAATATGGTAGCGCAGCCCCACGACTGATGGCTTATTTTCCCTGTGAAAAAATAAGACTGAGCCATTAGCACCATTCTTTCTGAAGCAGCAGCAGGGCGCCAGCCTCCCAGGTTCCCATTCATCCATTCATCAGCTCATTCAGTGGATCTGCATGAAGGACCCTTTCCCCAGGGTGAGAAGAGAAAACATAAGCCCCAATAAGAGCTAAATGAGCACAAGACTCCTGAGGTCCCGTGCAATTAAAGGACAGACAACGGGAAGCCCTGAAAGCTCCTGGGATGCTCGCTGTGGATGGAGCTGGCCAGAGAAGGTTCATGGAGATGGCATGTTCTGAGATGGGAAGGTCAAATGACCTGAACAGAGGGCAAGGTGGGTATGGACACAGAAGCACAGTCAAGCTGTCTCATCGTAGGGAAGGACAGCGGCCAGAGGAGGGGGCTGACATGAAAGGATAAGCATGTCAGATGCAAAACCAAGGATTCTGGACTCCATCTTGTGGGTGACTACACAGGGTGATGAAGACATCATCGCCCTCACCACCAGCGCCGCAGTGGATGGTGTTTAGCGGCATTTCTCATCTTCACTGCTTTGGGCTGGGACTCAGTCTTAGGTCTTCTGACTCTGGGCAGCCTATTTCCTTTCTACTACCTTTCCAAGTACCAGGAGTGCCAGGAAAGCAGGAGAGGAATGAGTGACAGGTGATACAAACCACATGGATGCTCCTTGAGGGACATAAGTTTAAACAGGATTCCAAGGAACAGATGGAACTTAGCATTGTCATACAAGACCTTTCGTGAACTGGCCCCAACTGCATCCCCTGCTTTGTGTTCCTGAACCTGAGACATTCTGAAACACTTGCAGTCCTGGCTTCCGGCTCCACGCCTCTTCCTGTGCCACCCCTGCCTCCCAGGGAACGCTTTTCATGCTCTGAGCCCCAGGCAGCACCTTCTCTGGGAGGCCCTCCCCCACCCTGCCCTCCACTCCCACCGTTGCTGGGAAACACTCATACAGAACTTTGGCTTAGTGACCATTTGTTCACTTGACTTTGTCAACCTCTAATCTAGGAACTTTTTGGTTAAGCGCAGGGGTTACAAGCTTGGTCTCTGGTTTGAATCCTCAAGCCATTTTAGGACAGCACCAGGATGTGGTGACAGCTCAGTTAACATGTGACAAAAGTGAGGCCGCGTGGATGGATTCAGAGAGAAGAGCAGGATCCCATCCCATGACCTGCTGAATCCAGTGCTCCCTCCGAGTGCACGTCATAAAGTTGAGGAAGTCATATTTCCAAGCTCCAGAAAGTGACAGTGGCCATCAGAAGAATTTTTACTTCAAGGGCGTTGCTGTTTAAAACAGGCCTTTTGGCTGTATCTCCCCTGCCTCTAAATAATCACTCGATGCAGACATTGGAAAAGGAAAAAAAAAAGTCAATTCAGAGGGAGGAAAAGTCAACCAAAGTGTCATTTAATTTTTTTAGCCTTCCAACTCAATCAAAAAGGTCACCTCTTACAGCCCTGTGTAAATACAGCCTGGGTCTGAGTGTCTTGAATCATGTGATGATGTTATCTCATTAAGTCCTTCAAAGCAGATAACAAGTAAGATAATAAGTATTACCCAAGGGCCCAGGCCAGTGATTCTCAAATTTCAGGGTACACCGAAATCACCTGGAGGGTTTTTGGTAACACTGACTGCTGGGCCCCACCTTTGGAGTTCCTGTTAAGTAGGTCTAGGCTCTTAAATATGCACTTCTTCTGTGTGTATTTTTTTTTTTTAATTGATGTGCAAGTTTCCAGGTGATGATGTTGCTGGTCTGAGGACCACACTTTGAAGATCACTGCCCTGGACTATCGATGATAACCTTGCATAAGAAGTCATTTATCAGTCATCAGACACGTGGTGCCAGACTGACTTGCTTCAGCTGAGCAAATACCCAGGTAGCAAAGTAAAGTGAAAGCTGCATGCTCACCTGGCCTAAATTGCCTCTCCTGCAGTTAAAGAAGGGAGTGGCCACTTGCCAGCTCCAATCAGACCACAGGGACAGAGAAGGCCAGATCTGGGGGTATTATTTTTTTCAAACAAGAATCCCTGATATCGACTGCATGTAAATTACTCCAGTTCTTTCTTTGAGATGGTCATGGTAGGGATTTGAAAAAGAGGTCAATTGAGTTCTGACTCAGATTTCACAAAAATCGGTTTCAAATCAAATCAGATGAAACCTCTAGGTGCATGGGACTCGTTTATCCCTACTCCAATGTGACCTCTCCTGTTAGGAAGGGGGAAAGTGCTTGAAAAACCTCTTCAACATCAAATAGCAACTTAAGAGCATTTTCTGGTGATTTAAATTTAAACGAATCAGAAACATCTGGATTAAATTTTGCTCAAATTCAACACAATCTAAACAATTAAGGTGGGGGAGGAAGTGCTTGGAAAACTGCCCTTTGGGTTTAATCAAGCCTGGAGCACATGAAAATCAGTCTGAGGTGTTGATGAGCTCTGCGTAAAGTCCTAAGACCCAGCTTTACCACTTTGCAAGGCTCAGAAGTCACACGGGCATCACTTTCCCTTCTCCCAGGAAGCCCGGAGGGTCCTAACTTACATCGTTTTCTTCCTGCCCTTCTTTGTACAATTTCCTCACAATCTAACGCTCCAGACAAATCTGATGCCTGGGGATTGTGGGGAACGCCCTGCAGCCTGAGCACCGTGGCAAGGGTCTCATAGCGCTGTCAGGATACGGAGCTAGCTGCTGCAACAGCAAGTTCTGGCATCGCAGTGGCTTTACCCAGCTAAGTTTACTTCTTGCTCATGTGGTCTGGGTTGGATGACTCTGCTGGATCCCTCCCTTCCACACAGGCACTCAGGAATCCAGGCTGCTCCCAGCTCCTGACTCTGCAGTTCACCCTACTGCACACGCATATCTCTGTGGTTGCTGCTGGGGGGAACGGGAAGGGTGGAAGGATGGAACGCCCAGTTTTGAACCTCAGATCTGTCATTTTTAAAGAGTTGTGAAACATTCTGCAAGACACTGGCCCTCTTTAAGCTTCCACTCGTTTCTTCCTCTGTGAAACAGGATTAATAATAGACCCCCCCATGGGGTACATGTGAGAATCAAATGAGATTTGACACTGGACCTTTGCTACTCAAAATGTGGTCTGCTGGCCAGTAGCATTGGCACCGCCTGGGACCCCACCAGAACCGTGGACCCTGAGGCCTCTCCCCCGACTACTGAATCAGAATCAGAATCAGAATCGCCCAGCTCCTGTGATCCGTGCGCACGCCGCAGTTGGAGAAGCCCTGCTCTAAAGCCCCAGCACAAGTCAATGCCCGGTGAACCTTCGCTGTCATTATTATCATGTAAACTCCAGCTGCCTTCCAGGCCTGGAAATCGCCGAGTCAATCAGCCACTCACAATCAGCAGGAACATCAGCAGAGATTAGCAGGTTTAGAGGTCTGGATTCTTGTCATGTGGAACAGTGACACTTCCTCCTGATGTCCTTTCATGAAAGGGTGGAGAGGGGGCTGTTATTTTAACTGACAAATCAAAGCAAGTCAGGACTAGGACTGCAATCATTTTATCCTCATTATCCCAAGGAATTTCAGCCCATGTGGCACACTGCCCTTGTCATTACACGCTGATCACAGACCCTGTGCGTTACCTGGGATCAGCCCAGAAACATAAAAGGTAGGGAACGGACCCAGATTTCTAGACAGGCTGTCATGGAAAATTTCCTTCCTTGGGGGGGCTGGAGAGGGGAGGATTAGGACCAATGTCAAGTAAATCATTTCCTCCCTCCCGGTTCAACACATTTCCATGGTCAGCCCAGCTTTCTGAAACGAGCACTGTCCAGCCCACTTAGTTTATGGGCTTGTGCCCTGGGAGGTGGAGGGATTCTTTTGGCTGGCTGCCTGCACGCCTAATTTCCGTGATTACACCAAATCGTCATTCAGAAAGTGCCCTCTGCAAAATGACTGAACTCATATCAGGTGTCTCTCCTCCACCCCTTCCGCTGCCTGCGCCTCCCTCCGCAAAGGCCCTGTCTGCAGCACGTGACACTTGAGCGCTTTCTCTCGGTAATGGATCATGCGACTTCTGAAGCTCAATTTCCTTTCCTTCTCAGCTCTGCGTCACCTCAACCACGCTGATCAATAGGAAGCAGAGTGATGCTCACTGCAGGCTGCAGGCCGCCTCCTCTCTCCCTCCCTTCTCCCCTCTGCCCCCTCTCCTCCTTCCCTCTCTTGTGCGTGCGTGCGCGCACACACACACACGTGCACACGCAAAATACTCAGAACATTAAAGAAAGCTGTTAAGCTAATCTGGTGCATCTAAATGGGCAATATATATTGAATCCATGCTCCATTGATCATAATTATTGCAGGGCCCTTTATCAAGTAGCCATCTTAAACCATTATTTAGAGATCATTTTGCTTTCCATTACTGTCACTATATTGCAAAATTCGCTGGGAATTGGATGTCTGGTGATAGAGGGGTGCGCACGGTATTAGCCGGGAATCTGCCCATGTCCTCCAGGAGTGTTTCCAAACGGAGAGACTTAGCGCCACAGTCAGTGAACTTTTGAAGAGCCCCCCCATCAGCTTTATGGCAGGAAAATAAATCCTCCACTCGGGTCTGATTTTCGACCTTGGCTCCACAAACAATATCACCATTATTCTTGCCTTACGATAATCCCCAGTAAGACCCTCGACAAACAAAGCCCCCGACTCATACTGGGCATTCTGCGGATGAAGTGCAGTCACTGCAAAGTGTCTGAATAAAGGCATCTGGCCTGTGGGAAAGAAAACAAGGGCACCTTATCTGGAACGCCCCAGCCCCCTAAACGGGGGACCCGTATACCAAAACCGCAGCTGCCTTTCTCCCCCACCCTAAGAAGGCCAGTGCCAGATGAGCTACTGCTGCTCCTCCAAAGCCCTGTCCTACCTCGGTACCATCTCTTCTACATCCATCCTTTATCGCAGACACTCTGCAGAGGAGGAGACATCAGTACCTCTCAACAAGGATGAACTGAGCGCAACTGAGCGCGGTGGTTAAAACCACTGGCCCTGTCATCAGAGCTGGGCTCAAACCCAGACTTGGCCGCCAGATTTATGCCCCCTTTTCCCCATACACATACACACACACACACACACAAACACACGCGCTGACTTAACGGGCTTGGGCAGAGGTTTTTGTTGTTCTGTTTTTAGGAGCTCCCCCAAATGATCCCAGCGAGTGCCAGGCTGTGAGCCTTGGAGATCCACGTTCTGTGTGGTTCCTTTGGCACTTCCTGGCCGCAGCTGAATGACAGCACCTGCCTCTTTCCAGCTACCCTCCTTTCTCTTTGGTGATTTCTAACTTGCTAAGAGCTGGGATACGAAATAACTTCACTTTTTTACCTTATCTTCGTGTCTCTGTTTTTTAGTAAAATGACTAGTAACATAACAGATGGTCAATAAATGTTGAATTGAAAATAATTGTTAAATAGGGCAATAAAAGAAAAGCACATTATCATCTTGATAGATCCTAAAAGGACATTTGATAAGTGTCCATGTTAAAAAAAAAAAAAAAACCTCTTAGTAAACCAAGAACGTAAGCTACTAACAGACATGGATGTGTGTGTTATGTATATGTGTGTGTATATATACGTGCATATAGACACACACACATGATTTTTTTAAACCAATAGCCAGCATCATGATTAACCATAAACATGAAAGACACTTCCATTAAAAGGCAGGGACAAAACAAGGCTGCCTACTCATTTGACATTTGAGTTTAACATTGTTCTAGAAATACCAGCTAATCCAACAGAAAAGAATTTGAAACAACAGTAATAAATGTTGGAAACTGCAGACAAAATCATCACCATGTTTAGATGGTATAACTGTCTACTCGGAAAACTCGTGAGGAAATATTAGAAAGTAATAAGAAGCTTCGTGATATGGATGGTTATAAAATCAGTTCACAAAAATTAATAATATGTTTATAACCATTTAGAAAATATGTGCTTCCTAACAGCCATAAAAATTTAATACCTAGGAATGAACTTCTCAATAAATGACTAAAACCTACATGATAAGAACCACAAAACTCTCCTCAGAAATACAAAAGGATAGCAGAATAATTATAGAACCATATCATGTTCCAGGATGAAAAGATCTGGTATTTGAAGATGTTAATACTGACAAGTCATGCCATGAATTGAATGCAATCCCTATTAAGATTCCAATACATTTTTTTTCAAATTTGACTAAAGCTTATTTGTAGACTATAAGTACCTGTAAGAATAACCAGAAATAATATCTGGTAGAAAAAAGACTAATGAGCGGGAATTTGCCTTTCCAACTCTAAAAATATATTAAAAGCCTTATAATTAAAAGTAAATCCAAAAGAGACAGATTAATAAAATAGACTAGGAAATTCAGAAGCAAACTCAAGCATGTAAGAAATGTTGATGTAGAATAAGTCTGGGATTTCACGTCAAGCAGGAAAGCTGAGACTAGTCAGTAAAGAATCTAGGGATAGCCATTTGGGAAAAAAACTTAGACAACTTTAACATAAATTTCATATGCGTTAAAAAATTTAATAAAGTATGACAAAAGATATGTAAGCATTTATATAATTATATTAAAAAGGGAATTGACTTTTTAAGAATAGCACCGAAGCAAAATTTATGAAATTAAAATTTAAAACTTCTAAATGAAAAACAAACCAATAAAGTAAAAGGCAAATACTCCAGAAAACATATTTTCAATATACATGATATTAAAGTAGTATCCTTACTACTTAAAGATAAATTCCACCAGACATATATATGTGTGTGTATGTGTGTATATGTATATATGTGTGTGTGTGTGTATATATTAAAAATCTGGTAGAAATTTGGGTAAAAGGCATGGACAAAATATACACAAATGAAGAAACAAATAAATAGTCAATAACCACATAAAAATGTTCAAGATCACTAGTAATCAAAGAAATATAAGATAAACATAATGGTCCACCCTATTTACCTATTGTATTATTATAGATTTAAAAAAATAATGGCCAGAATTGCCAAAAAATGTGAGGCAACATATAGGCATTCTCATGTATTGTAGGTAAGAATGTAAATTATGGTCTTTTGGAAAGTAATTTGGAAGTAAGTATCTAAAGCCTTAAGCTCTGACCCAGTAAATACACTTGTGAGACATATCCGAGGAATAATTAAGCAAGTGCACAAGGATAGTACAAGGATGATCTTTGCAGCATTATTTATAGTAGCCAAAATTTGGAATATTCTTCATTAAAAAGAAACCCTCTACCCCCCCCCACAACAGTCACTCCCATGTCACCCCAACCCCCTCCCCCAGCCCCTGCAACCACTAAGCTACTTCCTGTTCCTCCGGATTTGCCTACTCACGACACTTCGACACTTCGTATAAATGGAATCACACAATATGTGACCCTTTGCGACTGGCTCCTTTAACTTAGCACATTGTTTTTCTACAACGTCCCTGTCCTTGATAGGTTTAGTACACTCTGTGTCTCACCCCTCGCTTCACCCCAGGTAGTTTCCACCTACAGTTGGGTTCTCCGCTCTATTTTGAACTAGTTTAATTTTGAGACACACTCACTTCCTGGTAGACATGATGAAGGTGCAGTCTAACCCTTCGGTGAGAGGGGAGCCCAGGACCCTGCCACTTACTCTGTGACCCCAGGCGAGCTGCTCGCGTGCTGTGGATCCCTGTCCCTCTCTGGGACCAGGGAGCACTAGCACCACAGGGCCGTTGGAGAAGTCAGTGAATTAATGCACACCCGCTGCTCAGAGCAGTGCCCGCCACCACATAAACGCTCAGCACGTGTTAGCGATTAGTGTTATTCCCACAGTTAATTGGATTTCAATACCTGGCAAAGTTTCTTTATCATGAAGCTCTGGTATGGTTGCTGGATCAGTTGCCTGGAATAGATTTAGTGAAATCTCTTATGAAAATATCCTGCCTCCTTCTCCTTGAAGGGATGGGGGAAGAATGGGTCAAGGAGAAGACTTTGGGCTGCTTCCTGCCCACACAGGAGCCTCACGCTGAAATGAGCACTCGGAGAGGGCTCGGGAAGTTACAAGATCAACCATAATAATAATAATCACAATACTAATAAAAATATACATTAGAATCAACTTTACATATTTACCTTTCCCCCAAGAGCTGTCTGCAATTGTCACTCAATGCAAGACATCCTCCCAGGCACCAGTAACCACTGTGGGCTCCTGAATTGGCAAGTTCAGTTCTAAGGCCTGGGAAAAGCCAGGGACAATTGCGTGACACAGGAAGAAACACATGCCCTGGCAGGCTGGTGTTGCTAACTGACACTGTGAACTGGACACAGCAATGTTAGTTGCTCAGAATTTTTCTTACAGTGTTGACAACCCTTTGCAATTTATGCATTATTTGTATTTCTTTTCTAATTCAAAGGCATTGCTGCTCTTAACTTTTAACCTCGGCTTGATCAGTAAACAGCTTTTATGAGCAACCGTGTTATAAGGATTGGCAGAATTTGACTTTTAGACTATTCTTTTTGGTGACAATATCTTAAATGTTTAAAATAGCTCGGACTTCCCTCCAGATGGAGGTATGAGGCAACTTCACCTTCCTAATACATGTGGGGTCACCAGGGAGGGTTCTCCATGTGTGCACCCACCAGCAGCCAGAGTGTGTTCCCCAGAAGTGAGTCTGTGCTGTGACGTCCCTCTGGCTTCACTCTCTCCAGGAACCCATCATTGGATCCACCAGACCTCCCAGCTCTCGAGCAGGTCCAGTCCCCATTTCATACCAATCTCAGATAGGAAAGAGAAAGTTCTTGAATGCTCTTTTCCTCTCCCCATCTCCTTCTTTCTCCTCTTCTTCTCCCTTCCCCCCATCTTTTTAATGACCAGTAACACTTCCTCTTGTTTTTGAGGAGATGGTTATAGATATATACTCTTATAATGCCTGTTTGATCTACTTTTTCTTATTTTAATCCTCTAATTGTTTTTCAATAGCTGGTATCTCACAAGTGGAACCCAGAAGTCCCATGATGCTCTGTGAGCTAATAAAAATATAAAACCCCAACACAATAGTTAATAAGTCATCGACAGTGGGGCCATTGGGGTGGGGCGGTCAGGGGGAAACAGTTCTTTTGTGCCTTGAAATCTCTCAACATGTTACTGTAACACCCTTTAGTGAAGCAAATGGTGACCTTTGCTTTATGTACAAAAAAGCTAACATTATGTTCAGCAGTTTTTGTATTCTCTAGTGTGGTGTCAATAAAAGATAGTGAATGGTTATATATTCCCACCATTTAAAAAAAACTTAAAATATTCAAAGATTTTATGATTAAAGGACCAAGATTTAATTGTTTGAAAAATGTATACACAACAAATGGTCATTTCTAGTAACAATCAGATAACTGAAGTGTTACTATACTTGTTTTAACTAAGAAAATGCAAGTGTGTCATTGTTTCCCTTGAGTCATTACAGGTTCTTATTATTAGCACCTTTTGGAAAATTAAAAAATTTATGAAACTCGGTAATACATAATTAATATCTTAAGACATTCTCCCATTCTGCTAAGCTTCTCTTTTGCCAAGTGTGAAACTGACTTAGTCATGTTACAAAATAGTTGGTGGTGTATCTTTTCACTCTTGGTGTTGAGAAAATGCTTCTTGGGTCCTTGAGAATGGATATAATTATATTTGTTTATTCAAAACAAATCAAGTTGAGACTGCGAGGCTGTATAAATAATTGCCACCAAGGGTTAGAGAAGATTGCTTGGTGATATGCACTGTTTGTAAACCTAAGGATAGAAAACAAATAACTCAGCTAGTTTTGAACTATTTTTGGTAGAAGGACTTTTGATAACACCTACATCATTGTGAGAATTAAATTTAATTTATCTTTATTTCTTCAACAAATACTTAAATAGCACATACCATGTGCCAGTCATTAATCTAAGGCTAAACATATTACATACATTAGCAAATTTATTAATAATTCTTACAACCACAATTTGACGTTTGTTCAATATCCTCATTTTATGGATGAGGAAATACACACACAGAAAGGTCCTACACTCACGGCCTCGTACATGGGAGAGGTGCACACGCTGTGTTGCTCATGCCTGGAACTCGACAAATGCTGCAAACCATTTCCTCCTGGGTCGTACTGATTATCCAAGTTGAAGAGTGGATGAATGTAATTTGAACATTTGTAGGCCTAGAAGAAAAATGGGAGATGCCTGTACATCCAAGTAGAACTGGATTTACATCTAGTTCAGTCTTTCTGCTATTTCTTATTCAAAGGAAATTGAGACATTTGAAAAGAATAGTTCATGCGTAACCTAAACTCCTGTACCCCTATAAACAACAAATAAAAAAATAAATAAAAAAAAAAAAAAAAAGAAAAGAATAGTTGATGAGTGAATAGACTGATCATTGACTTTGTGATGTTGTTATTGGGTATAATGTGGTCATCAATTCTCGAATCTCAGTGGCTCTCTGAATATACCAATTGGAGAAATCTAGATCAAAAAATCTACTATTAATATTTAAAATGTATGAACTTGTATTGTTTTTATCAATCGATTACAGGTATTTTAAAAGAAACCGCTACTATAAATGGATGAGGTTGTCCAAATGGGATCCTATATTGGGTGAATTCATGGTAACTTACCATCTGCCAGCCCCAACCCAAAGTGCCAGGCATGCAGAATTTCTGATCACATTCCAAATTGCAAAGAAAACTTAATCACAGGATTTGAAATTAATCTACCAACAAATACATGGGTATATTTGAGTGTACAGATATATCATGTACCTGCTATGTGTAAGGAATTTTGCCTAAGGCCCTGAAGAAAGGTGCAAAGACATGGAAGACACAAGGACCTTCAAGAAGCTTGCATCTGAGAGAGAAGATAAGACAAAGGCATATTCAAAGATAATGAATGAAATGAGTAGGGAGTATAATCTCAAGGGCAGAACAGTCGGGGACTGCTCAGAGAGTACAGAGCGGGCAAGACCGCAGTGGGCTGGGCTCAGCTGGACAGGGCTGAGCAGGACTGAGTGGGAGAACCGGGACCTTGTCTGACTCCCGGGATTTCTGCCGAATCACACAGGAGGCAAAGGATTTGGCTCAGGGAGGAAGAGAGAGGGCAGACCGGGCTGGTCTCTTCATTATCACTCCCACGCACATTGCTACAAGCCCCTCGGTGTGATTTATGTTCCTTCTATTTAAGTAGAATAATCCAGTTGTAATTTTTCTGCCTATGATGCTCTGCTCTCTTGCTCTATTTGTGGCTGAGTTTCTCTTTGTGTGCTCCATCCGTCTCGTAAGTGGCTGTGTTTACTTTGCTCTCTCATTCCCTTTATGTCTCATGAATAACAAAATTATAGAAACAGATCGAACATGTTGGACATAATTCACGTCGCGGTGAACCTTTTGGGTTGACTGTCTCACAGGCATCATCCCTTTATCTTTTCTCCTTTCTCCTTTTCCCACCGTGCCTCAAAACATTAATGGTTAATGGGCAGTCACAAAACAGCGTTTCCTCTACGGAGAAATGCCGCAAGAAAGAGCTCAAAAGAAAGTGTTGACATATATGTTTCATTGTACCCTCCAGGTTTCATGGTGTTTAAAGAAAGATGTGTTCTCTTTAGTATTCTGTCTGATATGAGCAGATCAGAAATACAGCAGCTTGTGGGGTTAATTGTCCCGCCCTGGGTTCAGGGAGTGTGTCACGTGTTTCAAGCTCATCAACATGACGGGGGGTGGGGAGAAAGTCGGGACTAGTAGGTAGGTGAAGTGACCCACGTACACGGCTGCTTCTCAGAGCCTAGAAGTCCAATATATGGTCTGAGAGGGGCCTGTCAGTAATCAAGGGCTCCACCCAGACCAGGACTTGTCAGCAAGAGGCTCCAAGTAATAGAGATTGTCTCATAGGCAGGTCACACCAACATGGTTCCTCAAGATCAGTCTATCCTATACCCCATGACTGGGGGTGTGAAAAATGGGATTCAGGCAGCTGGAGACAAAGACGCTAGCAGAGAAAGGCAAGGACGGCACCAGTGTCCCCAGCAGTGAGCCTGGGTTCGAGGCAAAGCTACAACAAGCCCACTGGGAATCTGCTCACAACAAAATATGACATGAGGCACCCAGACACTGCATCCTGAGCAATGTGATGAATCCCATACATTCCTGATAGATCAAGGTCACCCACTGGGTCAGAACTGACTTCGGAACAATCTGGTGGGAGTGCCTGCAAGGGGGCAACCTCAGAGCTCTTGGGTCCACCGGCAGGGGTCAACACCAATCCCCAACATCTCCATGTCCTCAAATGTTGTTCTTTCTTTTTCTTCTTTTATTGAAATAGATCATACACACAGTAAATTACACAAATCTCAAGTGATGTATTTTCAAAACATACATACACCCAGATAACCACTACTCAGATCAAGATACAGACAGAATATTCCCAGCATCGAGAAATTTTCCTCATATCCCTTCCTGGTCAATAACCACCATTTTGACTTCTATCATCATACATTAGTTTGATCTGTTTTTGATTTTATATAAGTAAAATCATACAGTATATACTTTTTAGTGTCTACCTTCTTTTGCTTGATATCATGCCTAGGAGACTCTTCTGTGTCGCTGCTTGTTGCTACAATTTGTCATTTTCACTGCTAGTTGGTGCCCCATTATATAACTCTAGCACAGCTTCTTGCTGTCAGTGAACATTTGGGTTGTTTCCAGATTTGGGCGCTGATGAAGAAAGCTTCTGTGAACATTCCTGTGTGTGTCTTTTGGTGGACATAGCCCTCATTTCTGTTGCCATACATCCAGGCATGGATTGCTGAGTCACAGGGTATATGCCATTTAGCTTTAGTCCCTTGAGCACTTTTAAGAATAATTTCCCCACTTGTCAGTTTAGAAAAGATGAGAAACTCGCAAGGCTAACTAACCCACTAAGCATGTTTCAAAGCGTAGATATTGGCTTCTAAAGTAAACCGTCACTGCTGCTATGTCACGTTGTATAAGACAGCAGGCACTTCGTGCAGGCAATTCCTGTGCTCAGAGTAGCACCGGCTGCAAGAGAAAAATGGAGCAGAGCTGAATAAACAAACACAATGCAGCAACATCGCATGGGGTTGGGGTCTGCAACTCTGCCCCGTCAAGTACCGCAGAGGTTCGGAGTTAGAATCAGGAGAGAGGCAGAACTTGGCATCCATCCTGGTGCTACCCGTTTCCAGCACTGGTCACTGTACAGCCACTTACTGCTTCCAAGCCCATTAGTAAAATGAGGATAATAGTCCTACCTCATTTGCATGTTTTAAGGATCAAATCAGACAGTGGTTGCTAAATATTTACCACAGTGCTTGGCACATATTATTTGTATTAATAATATAATCGGTGATAATTTTGCGACTCTTAATAATGATTATTTTAACAAATAAAAATTTGACTGAGGCTTATAGCATGTTTGAGCTAAAGGGCACCTAGAGGTCATCTCGTCACCCCACATGGTTTTTATTTGTTTGTTTTAATTTTTATCTTCTTATTTATTTATTTTTTTAACATTGGTACCCATCGCCCCACGTTTTACAAATGAGAAGACCAAGGTTAAGTAACATTTCCCAGGCCGCACAGTGTATAATCACAGGGCCAGGAAGAGTCCGTTTTGCATAGCTCATGTCGCAGTGTATCGGTTCTTCTCAACAAGCCGTCTGGTTGGCTTTGTTCAGTCCAGTGTTGAGAATCCTCTCTCCTTAAGGTGAGGAATCCTATTCTGAGGGTGAAGGATTGGGTTAGTGGGTATTTGATCACTGTGGTAATCAGCTCTCCAGAGAAACAGAACCAATGGGAGATACATACATACACAGAGAGAAAGAGAGAGAGAAATTTATTATAAGGTATTGGCTCACATGATTACGGAAGCTGAGAAGTTCTGTGATCTGCTGTCTTCAAGCTGGAGAACCAGGAAAGCCAATGGTATAGATTCCCGTCTAGGGCTAAAGCCCTGAGAACCAGGAGCAATGAGTCCAGGAGGACTGATGTCCCAGTTCAGGTGTCAGGCAGAGCGAATTTTTTTCTATTTGTTCCACTCAGGCTCTCAATGGATTGGGTGATGCCTACTCGCACTGGGGAGGACCGTCTACCTTACTTAGTCCGCCAATTCAAATGTTAATCTCTTTTAGAAACACCCTCACAGACACACCCAGAAATTTTAACGAGCTATCTGGTCATCCTTTAGCCCAGTCAGGTTGACACATAAAATTAGCCATCGCAGTCACTGAGCAAACCTGGGAGGCAAACATCTTACAGGTGATCTATCTGTAAACAGCAAAGTTTTCTACAAATATTCATATATTAAACTCTTAATTGTAGGAAGGTTGGTTTTATAACTGTTTAAAGTTATCTTGTGAAAACGTAACAAAGAGATCTTATCAGCCTGGTTTTCTGACTCTTGAACTGGCATTGAACCCTCAATAGCTGTGGGGAGAGAAGTCGGCCCCTCCCTGGCCCTGGGAGAACTCGCTCCCCTCGTCCCACAGCCTGCAGGAGAGTGGCCTGGCTGTCTCATCCCCACCATGACCTTCCTGGGACTTTCCAAGCAAGATGTGAGTGAAAAGAGAGACAAGCACATTGAAATAAACCCTGCCTTGGATGAAGGCTCGGGGCACCCCACATTGCAAACATGTTCCTGTACACCTGCCGTTCCTGCCCACTCTCAGAGGCTCTCTCATGCACAGGGCCTGAGAGCCACACGGCAGAGCTGAAACATGTCCTTCAACTTGGTCAGTTTTCAACCTTACTGGTATGTTTGTACTCAATACTTCATCATATATAGGGCCATTCCCCCATCTTCAGATTCTTAGAACTGAAGGGGAATTTAGAGATTTTTAACCCATATTTACTCTTATGCATGAGAAACTTCAGACTTTCAGCTATTTATTGTAGATAAAAGACTAGAACCCAGATATGCTGGCTCTCTATTACCCTGGCCACTGTAATCTGCCTCCCCCTCCCCTGGCTTCCTTTTTATTAGACATCCTAAACGGCTTTGGTCACAATAAAAGTTAACAGCTGGAGTCCACTGAGCACCTCCTGGGTGGTGCACTTTTTACCGAGTGGTCCTCATTTGACTCCGCCACCTCCCTATGCGGTGGGTGCTACCATTACATGTACCCATCCTGCAAAAGGAAGAAGCTGAGTCTCCGTGAGATGGAGACTTGGCTCAAAGTCACCCAGCTAAAGTGGCAGGGCCAGGAACTGACTCCATCCAGATCAGTCTACATAAGACCACCCTTAATAAAAGAAAAGATGGAGTCACGAAGACGATAAAAGACAGCAACCTTCCTAAATAAGTCCTTGGCTCTCATCACCATGCCAGGGGATGGGAACAGACCAGGATAGAACTCAGATCTTTCATTTCTATCACTTGTGCCTACTCTGGCTAAAAGACTGGAAAGGAAGATTAAAACTTCCCTTCATCTGACACTTCTGAATTTCAGTCCTCTGAAATCTGCCTTTGCTGCGACAGATAACCCAGACGTAGTGATTCTGTATGGACACGAAGAAGACCCATCATCCTGCGCTTTTCGATACAAACATTGAGAAGCTTGATGAAAACCCTGGAAGGAGGCATTTGAGGAGGGGGAGTTCTGGGAATCCTGGGGTTCCGTTCAGTCAGTGCTACACCCCAGTGCAGTCTAGTGCCCCCCACAGGCCCAGTATGGGCACTCCGCCTCCATCGGCCCCACTCGGGACACCAGTCTCACCACGGGGAGCCCACCTGGGTGACGCCTGAGGCCCCGTTGGGAATTCAGGATGGGAAAAGGGCCTATTTACATGAACCTGAAGGAAAAGAGCTCCAAAGGGGCCTTTCAGATGATCTCAGGTGTCCAACTGCTCCTGCGTCTAATTTCCTGCGAATGAATTATGGCTAAAAGAATTAACCTTTCCTTGGGGAGGAAAACAAATTACGGGAGATTTCATGTAAGATTTTTGCTAAGGTGAAAAGAGAAGGCAAGTCAAAGATAAGAGGGAGGAAAGGTCCCATGTTGGTGGGACCAGTGTTAGCCGAGTCAGGGCCTTTGTGTGACAATGTCACTGTCCACTACCAGGCCAGGGCCCACGCGTGGGCAAGTGCTCTGCATTTCAGCTGCACGCCCCTCTCTTGCTGCAAGCCTCGTAAAGCGCACAGCCTATACCGTTGTTCACGACAACCCTGGATGTCGATTTTCCTCTCTTCCTTTCTCATTCTGCGAGCTCAAGCGCTGAAAGAAAACTTATCTGAAAATATCAAGACAGCATTTGTCTTGGTCAACTCTTGCAGGGAATAGGGAAAAAAGGAAAGACACAGCCATTCAAAGGGCATCCTTCTAGAGCCCGGCCATGAAAGATTAAACATGCTTCTCCAGACAGGGCAGCTGGCTGGTTCTTTACTAATTCATGACTTCGAGAGGATCAGGGGATGTGATTTAGCTAAGGAAATGCAGGGCAAAGGGAGGGTCTGGGTCTGGCTGAAGCTAATAGAGAAAGCTCCGCTCACCCTGCAAATGTCACATGCAGTTTGAGTTCTTCCAAGGAAGTGAATGTCAATAAACTTCAGCAGGGCCATGTAGCCGTGTCTCCATTTTTATTTTTTTTTTCAATCAAACACATTCAAATTATGTGGTGACACTGCAGTTGTCTTTCAGAAAATGTTTATGCCATTCGGACATAATCTAGTAATTCCGGGTGGCCTGTACTATAAGTTCACCACTTAGAATTATTATGAATCCATTTTCTATGGGTTCCCTAGGCCATACAACTTTATTTGTAGGAAAAATGCAAGGAAAAAATGGATAGGAGACTCAGACTATTTTTCTGAAAAATGAGAAGCGTGACTATGCAGTAATAAGGCAAGCTTTTGCATACAGTGCCTTAAATCGTATTGTTGGTCAAATCTTATACTATCACTTCCCTTGAAAAGCTAGTGGATATTTCTTGCGGAAGGGCTCGCTCCCATGCTTCTTGGCAGGGGGCCTCAGTGCCTCACCAGGTGACCCTCTCCACAGGGCTGCTTGAGTGTCCTCCTGACATGGCTGCCCTCTTCCCCAGAGAGAGTGAGCAAAGGGAAAGCACGGTGGAAGCCACAATGTCTCCTCTGACCTAGCTCCAAAAGGCACCATGGTGTCCTGCTGTTGATCTGGCCACACAGGGCATTGGCTGGGTATCAGGAGGCGGGACCGGTGGGAACTGTCTGAGAGACTGACTGTCACACTTTCCATTGCCAGAGCTGGTGAATGTGGGTCCTTCTCTCACTCCCCAGGATGCCATCCTCTCCTAATTCTCCACCTCCTCCCTCTGGACTCTTCCTTCTCCTGCTTCTCTGGCTCCTCTTCTGCCCATGGCTTCCATAATGGTATTTACCAAAGTGGGGCTTCTCATGAGTGTATACATATATAGCATATGCAGGGATGACACCTAACTTCTGTATTTATCCTAGATTTCTCTCAGAAGCTCCAGGCCTGTGTTAACAACTGTTTCTGGACTAGAAGGGCCAGTGAAATGCATTTCACCTGTCCTGGGGGGAGAAGTGCCAAGCCATGACCTTGGTCATCTCCAGCTGATGCTAGCTTTGGCTGCAGGAAAAGGATAGAGAACAAAGATCACAGCTGTGCCTTATGCCTTGGGTGCCATTCATTCCATTTTGCCAGGAACGATCTGAGTTTATGTCTTTTCTCCCAGTGTAATTATTAATATTTCTCCCTTTTACTCTATAAAGTGTCCTATTTCGGATGATAAATTATGTGCTCATCTCATAACCCTTTTACAACTCTGGCCCATTTATCATTGTTTTATAATATGCAAATGTTATAAAATATAATAAAAGCTATCTACAGACTGGATCTAGACTGATGCAGGGTGTCAGCTGCACCAGTGAAACTGACCATTAGAGACAATTAGATGATGTGTTATGGAATGTTATTCTCTGAACATTTCCGTGGTATTTAACACTGTTTGGCATTTCAATGACCTTTTATGAGGCATAACACAAGTGGAAGGACTCATTTATTCCACGATCATCATATCGTATCTAAGAGAAAACGAGAGACCCAAAGCAGGTGTCCTGGGCTGAGTCGCATATTGCATTTCAGAACCCATTGATCGAATGCTAATTTCTGCCATTTGCATGGGGACCCCGTGCTACCGTTCCTGTGGCAGTATCTATGTCAGCTCAATTTTCAGAGCAGCTGTGGCTGAAACATTGACCCGCCACCGATTACGGTGGTGTAATGAAGTGCAATGGGCCGGTAATTATTCTACATTACCCTGATCAGGTAACATACAGCCTGCAGTTATCACAATGAGATCACAGTGCTTGGCAGGATGGAAAAAGAAAAATATGACCATGAATGTCATTTAAAGGGTGTCATCAAAAATGAGTTTGCAAGACTAGAAATGTAAGAGGTCCTGGTCCCAAGATGTTATCTCAGACTCCTATCTTGTAAATGCCTCGCAGTTGGTGTATAGAGGCCTCCTCTTATAAACTTGTTTTGAGTAACTGAATGAAAAGTTATATTTGAAAGCTACCTGTAAATCAAGAATGATCTCTTGGTAGAGAAGACGTCTGGGAGAAGGATAGAAGGAGGACAGAAATACCTGTTAATGAATTTTCAAGCAACTCAACATTCGAAGCCTTCTGGTTCACTTTCTTCAGGAAACAGCATAATTGCCCTGATGGGTGCCCCTAAACCTGAAGATGCTGGTGGGATGGACCCTTAAAATCCCCTGACCCTGACTCCCAAAGAGAGCACAAGCTAGGTTAAAACTTGCTTTTAAAGTATGTGAAAATCTGCAAAGAATGAAGCAATTTACTAAGCACTCACCTTAGCAAAGCTGACTGAGTTCACTCTTTAACAATCACCGCCTCGTTATTTAAAGATAACCCTCAATTCGATTAGCCCTAAAGCATAGGATTGGATCCGAAGATTGGTGTAGTTTGGGTTTACAACCTGTTGAAAAATGTGGACCCATAAACTTGTAATGGTAAAGAAAGATAAAGGCACCCTACCTGCCTTGAGTGTTTCTACCACAAGCACAGACACTGGGCAACACACTTACGCACTATACGTGGGTGCTCACATATGTGCACATGTACACACAATGCTTACACACTCACAGGAGCATAAGAATAGGAACTCAGGTATTAGACCACACAGGGTCAGCTTCGTGATCCATGGAGTTCACTGTCCTGTGGCTAAGAGGACAGTGAACCTCGTCCCACCTCTGTTCTCTCCTTTCTCACCACTGCCCCAAAGGGTAGTGCCCTGCTGAGGTAGACAACAGCTTCTCCTCTTAGGGAAGAAGTAGAATAGATATCAGCTGAAATGATCAAGTCTGGGCAGGGCCATTTTAAGAATCGTATAGGCTTTAGATCTCACGACCCTATTAAATATTTTAATTGCACCTACTTCTTATACGAACTAAAATTTTTGCTACAAAAATTTTTGGAATATTTTTTCTAATGTGACTTGTGAAATTACTTGTCTAAAAGCAACCCATTTGATTTATACTTGGCCATGATTTTGCAGAAATCACCATAGGCAATGAGGAATTCTTGCAAATTAGAAACTTTAATTGTTGTGAGTCCTACTCTTGATGATAGAGTTAATATAATGTCACGTTCTATGGGTATTTCACCCTACATTTATCAAGCCTGACTTTGAATTTGGACTGAATGCATTGTGGGGGTTTTTTGTTTGTTATTTAGGTTTCCAGTCTTACACAAGTCACTGAGGAGCTGGTAGGTCTCCTGTTCTTTACCCACAGTGCCTAAAATTGATTAAAACAGCCCTGAGTGAGAACCAGACAGTCTGGGTTCAAATCCCTTTATTTGGCTGAGCAGATTATTTCACCTATTGGAGCCTCAGTTTCCTCATCTGCAAATTAAGGATAATAGCCAGGACCACCCTGGTAGAAGCATGGAAAGCATTTAGCACAGGGTCAGCAATGCAGCAAGCACTCAAATACCATTAGCTATTATTCTTTGTCACTTATTTTTAACTTTTATGTTTTTTACATAATAAGCTTTATAACAATAAAGGACTTTCAAAGAAAAAAATTACTCATACTCTCATAATCAATATTTTCCACATTCTGCTTCCATGCCTATATAATTTTATCATGTAATATTTTCATATTTGAATGTTTGCATTCTGGTTTTTTTTTTCTTACAGCCTTGGATCAAAAATACTTTTCCATTGTTTTAGTTTTCATATAGTCATTCTTAAAAGCTATATAAACTCAATGATGTTAATTTACTGTAATTTGTTTAACTGTTCCCATATTGCTAATCATTTGGATTATTTTCATAGACATAATTTATGACTATGTCATTTATATTTTTTAGTCCATTTATATTCCTAGTCCTCTTAGCTTTTGGAATGAAGCATTCCGTGAGGTTACTTTCTACTCTGTAAAGTAACATTTCCTCTAATTTGTCTAAAATGTAACTGGATCCAGTTTCAAAGGGCTGCTTCCTTCCTGCTCTCCTCTTCTCTGTGGGTCTCAGATAAAGACTGTGAGCAAAGGCTGGAGAAGAAAGAAAACCTCTTTGCCTCTTCCAGCGTTTGGGAATAGAATTTCCTATGCCTTATACATATGCAGGGCAGGACCTGACCATAGACCAGTGTTGCCTTTGTGTACAAGGAAGCCAGTCATCGCCTGACCCAGCCACGGTGCACCATGAGGCCCCACCTCTGCTAAGGCCGATCAACACAGAGAGGTGGCTCACCTGGCCCAAGGCTGGGATGTGTGAAGCAGCCAGGTACAAAGGAGTAAGATAGGCCAATTATTTCTTTTGTTCTGGAATTTGAACACAAAAATACCCAGAAAATGGGTATTTTCAGTGTCAATGGCAGTAGGAAATGTTGGTGTGGAGGACCAACCCCAGGGTGTTCCCATGCCCCCACCCCTGGTGTTCATGCCTCTGTGTAGTCCCCTCCCCTGGAGCCTGGGCAAGATCTATGACTTGCTTCTAATCAATAGAATACAGCAAAGGGGATGGGACCTGTGGGATTACGTGTCTGTGGTTACACGATTATGATTGGTTGCGTAAGATTGCACTGCCCATCTTAGGAGGAGACTATGTCTCTTGAGACTTGAAAGTAGCAAGCAGCCCTTTTGGGAAGGCCCATGTGGCAAGGAGCTGAGGGTGGCCAACAGCCAGCAAGAGACCGAGGTTCTCAGCTCAGCATCCTGCAAGGAACTAGATCCTTCCAACAAGCACGTGAGATTTGGAAGCAAACCCTTCCGCAGTCACGCTGCAGATGAAACCACAGTCACAGCTGATACTTTGATCGCAGTTTTGTGAAACCCTAAAGCAAACAACGTAGCTAAGCCTGGCCCACAGACTCCTGACCCATGGAAATTCTAAAGTCATAAATGTGTGTTATTTCTAGCCACCAAGTTGTTGGTAATATTGTTATGCAGCAATAGAAAGTTAACACCGTTGATATAAAAAGAAGACAGTGCACAGAAGCCACAGTCATGAAGATGGAGAAAGTAGGGGTGAACAGAAACTTAGAGTTAAAAAAAAGAATCGCAGAGTAGAGGGTGAAGACACCGGTTGGTAGAGAGAAAGAAAGAACCTGCGAGAAGCCGAGTTCTATTTCTGGTGGAGCCCTTGAACCAGCATCCAAGGACTTCAGAGGTTCTCAGGATTCAGAGCCTTACTACCCAGCACAGTAACCACTAGCCATGTGTGGCTGTTACATTCAAAGGTAAATCGATTAAAAATAAATAAAGTTTAAAACTTAGGTCTCAGACATACTAGCCACATTCCAAGTGCCCAATAACCACTGTGGCTAATGGCTACCAAATTAGAGTAGAAGAGAAAATTTCCATCATTCCAGAAAGTTCTGTTGGCCAGTGCTGCTTGAGATGCTCCTGGGTGGGGCTGCTTTGGTCAGTTCCAGTTCCTGAGGGGCTCAGCTCTGCCACCCTTGCTGGCTCCCCAGGCCTGACACTCCATCTTCTCTTGGTACGCTGAGCATATGGACTTGAGGTACCATCCGATACTTTGATATCTATTCTTCTACTCAGATGACCACCCACACCACACTTCCTCAGAGACAGCAATCACCACTGCATCTCGCCCAGCACACCAGCACTTGGGAGACTTCCTTTCTTGTCCCCCAGGCTACTCTCACATCTTCCCACCTGCCCTCCATCCCTTAGGGTAAGTCAGGAGACGTCCTAGATGGCAACTGAGTTTTTTCCCCTTTCTAGCCTCTTGGAAACGTACTCGAGGTAAAGCTGTTGCAGTGTCTGACAGGCAGCATTTCTTCGTTCACAAGAGTTGCAGAGCTCTGGCTGAGTTACAGGGTTTGCTTTCCCTGCCAACCTTTGCCCTTCCAAGCATGGTTAGCTCATTAACCATTTTGCTATTACTGTACCTTTAAATCAGTCACCAGAAAACTTATTCCCTTGCCATTGTAGGTGTCTGGTGTAAAACTTTATCTCTCCCTCAGCTCAAGTAACAGGATATTAAAATATTTGTTTCAAGCATGCTGAAAAGTTCAACTGTCAAAAATAGTAATTTTGCGTCAAGTTCAAAATGAAATAGACAGTCCCAGGAGGATAATTTTGAAGATTCTGCTTTTGTCAAGCCTGGGGGGAGGGGAGAGGACAGACATGAATAAGAGCGACGGAGCACAGGGGTGAGGGGCAGCCAACAGGGAAAGGTCTGCGTTTGATGGGGCTGGATTTTCACATCCAGCTCGCATGTAATTCACACGTAGTAACTCACAGAAAGCAAACTAGCAGGTGACGGATGGAGTGGCGCATAAGCCAGGGATTTACTGTCTAATTGTCCACCACTAAAGGCTCATTTCCAACTTAGCTCCAGTCGGGAAGAGAAATAAGACGTAAGAAATGAGAAATAAGGAGTGATGAAGAGGAGGAAAGAGTGGAGGGGAAGACTGAACAAGGAGCAATGGGAAATTAAACTTCTGTTCAGCACAGGGTTGCACGTGTGTTCAATTGTTTGTGCTATCTCCAGATGGGGAAGGGTGGGGACCTGTGGGCAGGGTCTGAGGCTTGCATGTGTCTGTATCCCAGTGCCAGGCATGTGCCGGGAGTCCATAAATGCTTTGTGTCAACAGATGTATACTAAGACATTAAAGAATAGCATGATGGAAGCCCCAGGACACTCCCAGATTTCCCCTTTTGTTCCTCTTACGCAAAATCTCTGGATGGTACCTGCCATCTGGAGCGTGACTCCCCTCTTTGCTGGCAACAAACCCTAGAAATTGGGTCTTGGTCTTTCGTTCAAGCCAGGCTGTGTAATTTACCAGCTATGGCCCTTGGGTAAGTGACTTCATGGTTCTTGAACTCATCTCCTCATCAGGAAAACACAGATAGAATAATTTCTACCTCATAGGTTTTGTGGAAATTAAATGAAAAAATGTAAGATAGCACTTAACACACTGAGTCAATAAATACCAGCTGCCACAGTTTTGGAGGTGGTGGTTGTTGTTATTGTCAAGATCATTATAACTATTATTATTCCTGTCCAAAATCCAACATAAATGGCATCTGCTCTAAGAAATCAGTCCTATCCCTCCTGGACCACACTTAAAGTTCCCTCTTCTAACCAGAGCATTTCTGTCTGAATCAAACCTTTTGTCCCTGTGTTTACCTGCATAACACGTATCACAGTCTGAAATTTGAGACATATATAGTCATTTACTGGTTTATTGTCTGCCTTGTCTCTATTCAATAGAAGAGTTCTATATTTCTTGTTCATGTCTTGAATCACTTGAAATACATTAAATTTTAGAAAAGAGCCTATATTGCCCAGATGACTGGCAAGTCCAGGGTGGCATCACTGGATCCAGAGTTCAGATGAAAACATCTGGGCTCTTGCACTCTTTCACTCTCAGCTCTACTTGCTTTTTCTTTGCTCCATCATCAGATATTTTTTCTCTTCATGGAGACAATGTGGTCCCCTGCTGTTCTGGAGAAAGAAAGAAATATTTTTCCTGAAATCTCTGGCGAAAAGTCCTAGAGCACACTCTGATTGGACCATTCGAAGTCACATGCTTATACCTGAACCAATCACAAGTGTCTGTGTGAGGAGTATTCTAATTGGCAAGTGAGGGACAGACTCCACCCTTAGTGGCAGGAGGGTATAGTCGGCCTTGACCAAATCAAGTAGAGGTAACAGGAATATTTTGGAATAAGGAAGGGGTGAGGGATAGTTTCCCAAAGGATAATGAGCAGACAAAAAAACAATAATAAGCACCATTCCATGTGTACACAGGGAGCATTCATAGCCTAGGTGCTCAATCAGTATTTTCAAAATGAATAAGTAAAATTTATGTGCCCATTTCTTGCCTCCCTGGTGCCTAAAGAGACAAGGGCATGAAAACTGAGGCACAGTCCACTCCAGCATTCAAGGCCCACTCCAGCACCTACTAGCAAGCAGGATGGCTGGGGGCAAGTTATTTTACCCCCTCTGGACATCTGTTCTCCCCCGTAAATCAAGATAGAAAATACTACCTCTACGTATATATCTCAGGTTTGTTACGAGGATGATATCAGGTGACATACGTAAAAGGCCCCTTAAATTAAAATAGTGCACAAATAGGTGCTACTAATCATAGTGAGACTGGCAGCCATCTAAGGTTTAGAGTCACGATATCCTACCTGGGAAGTTCCTTCCGTACTTGGCACATCACATACAAAGTGGTGGCAATAAGACCCTCCCTGCCTCCTATTTCTTTTAATACCTGTATAGGGATTCCACAAACACTCTGGCTGAAGAAAGAGAATAATAAGGTGTGAGTTTGTGCATGGTGTGAATGTATATGTGTGTGTGTGTGCATGCCCGTGTGTGTTTTAAACCAAGATTTAACTAAACCTCAGGAGTTTTCAATCTGTTTTCCTAATAAAGTTTACTCAGAAACATCAGATCAGCAGTGACTGCCGAGAGACCCCAGGGCTCTTTGTGTAAATTGAAAAGACTCCTGAGCTAGCTCCTGTTTTTATTATGGGAATCACACTAAATGTGATAATTTTTGTGAAGGGTGTTTGCTGTCAACTTCTAATTGTGCTTGTTCATAATCAGCTGAATGAGAACGAATCGTCTCAATCCATCTGTGATTACAGTCACCAAAGGTAGAAATCTTCCCATCAGACCCGAAATAAAAAAAGCTTCGCCTTTAATAACTGCATGTTGAGCAAACTCTGGGTTCACAGACTCTCAGAGGGGAAGTGGCATCTGAACATTCTCTCGCCAGTTTTCTCTCATAATTCAAAGTTGTGTGTGATTTGAGGTTTGCTTTGCGACTGCATTCTCTGCAGCCCAAATCTGAAATGCTTTCCTCATGCTAGACACTTAGGTGCATATTGGGACCAGACTTACTGACCTACTCTTAACCGCTATTATTTTGAACTCAGAATTATGCTGATTGCTAGTACAACGTATATGCTTGGTTATATTTTGTTTATATAATTTTTTTCATGGTGAAAGTAAAATTATCCTTCCAGCGAATGTCTAAGCTCCTTGAGGAGTTCCTCTTAATTTAGAACTAGAAAAAAAAAACCACCAAAAAACTTACAGGTCATTTAGTCCAAGCTTGGTTTAGCAGATGAGTAAACTGAGGCACAGATAAATTAAGTATATCCATCATAGCCTAAGGCACAGTGCTAAGCACATAGTAGATGCTTGAAAAATCCTTGCTAGTATCAATTGAGTTGGAGTTTAGTCTGCAATTGCTTTTTCACACAATTGGTGATTTGCCATGTGAAGAATACAGTGTCTGAGATAAGGTGGATGGCAGCCCTGTATGAAACGCACAAAGGCCAGCAGTAGCTCCCACCCATTCTAGACCCGGCTATGTCCACATTACAACTGGACCTGGATTTAACCAGGCGTTTTGCAGAGACTGGAGAGTACAGGGGGGTTTCAGAACCCAGACCCCTTCTTGAGATCTAGAAAATTCCTTGAAAGGGATCTTCTACAAGGAGTTCTTCCAACCCATTGTTGGAACACCTCGTATTATATTTATCCATGCTTTTGCTTTGCTATTCCATCTATCAGAAGTGCTCTATTTCCCTTTTCCTCCCATGCCCACCTGGTTTTCCCACCTCATCTTCTCCGTGTGTCCAGACCTCCAGACGCAGCCCATCTCTCCTTGGAACTCTAGACACAGCCACAGCTTCTGAGCCGCTAGGCTCCTGGCTGCCAGACCATGCAAAGCACTTTTCACTCATTACCTCCTATGATTATCCATAAATACATATTATTTTGCCCCTCTTACAGATGAGAAAACTGAGTCAGAAATTAGTTAAGTAAATTACCAAAGGTCGCGCAACTAATAAGTAGCCAAACAAGTGTCAGCCCAGCTTGGTCGGACACCAGAGCCTGTGATCATCATCTCTCTCAAGACACAGCTTGGCTTCGGTCAACCACCTTGAAGATTCTTGTTCCTGAAGTCTTGGCTTACCCAAGCTTGGGAATTGAGGTTCATGTGCAACTTGGTAGGGTATTGGCTCTGTGCGGATGAGCCTACGTTTGGTCCTTCTGGGAATGGCTATGATGCCATTACCTTAGAGGAGGAAAACCCGAACCTAAATCCAAAGCCCACGCAATGTGTCTGTTGGCTGGGAGCATGGAGTGGTGTGCGAAGAGCATGAGCCACTGAGATTTCACCGCCTTTGTGCTCTGAAGGTTCTCCTGTTGTGTCAAATTATTATTTTTGGAGTGTTTAGGGCCACCATGTTAGAGGAGTCCCATTTTGGCAGCGTAAGCTGGGCTCTGTAGGATTCAGGCATTGGGGAAGGGCTGTGAGGCAGGCCTGCCAAGGGGCTACATGCACAGGGTACCAGGAGCCTGTTGGGAAGGACTCACCCTAAGGCAGAGAGAGTCCGGGCACACGAGCTTGGGTTGGAAGGAAGAGGGAAACCTCGGTACAGTCCTGTGTGACGAGTGTCCTTCTGCTTTCCTCCCACCCTCAGCTGAGTTCAAGGGAGAAGGCCCTTCAGTAAAAGTGCAAATGAAAGCAAGAAGAGCTCGTTCGCTAAAACGTCTGTGCATGGTGGAGGGCCCAAGATGGCGCCCTGCTCTTCCATTCGCCCCTCCAGGGCGGCATTGCCACTTCACTGTCACAGAACAGCACAGCCAGCTTGGGGAACAGGTAACCGAGAGCCTCGGATCCAGTCACAAGCAGAATGCGCCAGCAGAGTATGTCTGCATCTGCAAATGTCTCCCGATTAAAGGGCAAACTACCACCACCACCCTTTCTCATCTTGGCGTCAAATTCGTTTTTTATGTTAAACATGTTATATTTCTCTCAAACCAGATTTTTGCAAAATTCTTGCTGATTTTATATGTGGAGCTTGCCCACCAACCATCAGTCCCTTTTAGAGAGTGGCCAGCCCAGAATGATGGGCACTTGTCATTCAACAAGGAACTCAGAGGATCACTTGGCCAGTGGCTCCTCGAGGCCAATGCCAGGCCCAACCCTTCTCCAAACCCCTGGTCTTCAAGTGGCTGCAACACTTGCCCACTTCCAAGAGACTTGTCCCCTTGTGAAAGGCTCCAATAACCTCATTCAAATTAAATACTTTTCCTAGTCTTTTTGTTTTCTAAACACATTGCTGGTAAATTACCTCATCAAATGCAGTTGGCTTTAATGTCATCTGAAGACTTGAAAGATTTTATAATATCATTGACTTTTTCACTTTTCTGGGTGATTTCTGGTTACATAATTGTAAGTAATTGCCAGAGGTTTATGCCCCGGGAAAATACACAACTGCCATGCTGTTTCATGCTCTGGGACTTTGCTCACACCTTCCCCTCTGCCTGGAATGCTAATAAGAGCCGGCGTTAGCTGAGCACACACTGTGTGCCAGGCACTATGCTAAATATGTCACAGCATCCTTATGACATGGATACTGATATTAGCCGAATGTTGTAGTTCGGGGAAACTGAGGCACAGAGTAATGAATGAATGACTTGCCCAAGTTCACATAACGAGTGAGCAGTTAGAACTAAAACTTAAGTCCATCTGCCTGACACCAAAACTGAGCTCTTGACCTTTCCAACAAACTGCTGCCTTACAGAATGTTCTTCCACCCCAATCCCTTATAGGACCATTGAACTTCTATTCAGCCTTCAGAACATTCATCCAGAGTCCCTGCTTGACTCCCACAAGCAAAGGTAACCTCTTCCTCTGGGCCACGTGGGCACTGTGTGCACACTGTCTTGTTCATTTTATCTTGTCGTCAGGACTGTCACTATGTCAGGCCTTCACACCAGACAATAAATTACCTGGCAACAGGGAGTATGTCTCATGCTTCTCAGTATCCCTCAGATCCCTGGCACACAACAGAAGTCTGGTACATTGGGATCGACCACTTATTTGAAGAAAAGGATCACAAATAAACCTCGGACCGTCACTCGGGGGAACACAGGGCCCTTACGCTTCCTCCCCCTTCGAGACTGTTTGCAACATGCCGCATGCAGCAGCGCATTCGAACTCACCGCTGAGAGCAGGCTTTTCCTGGCCTTCTCCTTAGAGCTGCCACTTAGAGAGAGAGGTGGGCTCATCAGGTTGGTGGCCGTATCCACTGTCTCCTTAGCGCCCCTTGTCTCACCATCACTAATCGTTCCCTTTCCTGCTCAGTGCACTCGGCAAGCAACTCAAATCAAAAAAATCTGAGCATGCCACAAAAACAACAGGCTCTAATTGCTGTTTTTCATTCAAGCCTAATGATCCTCTCCTTACAACTAACCCATAATTACTGTTCAGAGTTCAGTGCATTCATTCAAATAATAATGAACGATGCATTCTTTCCCTAGCATATCTAATTTAAATGGTCTTTTCTAAATGGTAGCTACGACATGGTGACAAGATAGTACATAAGCTCAGATTTCTGTTGCTGTTAAGTACAAATATTTTGATAAGTGCAGCTAATATGAGATATTTCCTCGTAGCTGGATGTGATACACATTGAAATATGACATTGGTACCATCTGTTCTTCATCATAAATATAAATGAAGTGATAATGAGCAAAATGTGTTAAGGACTATCAGGATGATTGCACTCCGGTGGTTTAATTTGGATCTTCATTAATCTAAAAATAAAACAATCTATAAATGACAAATGAACACATTTTTACAATGCTGCACAAGGATCTTTTAGGCTATGGACTATTTTCTGGCCTCGTACCGTGACAAGTGAATAATGCAAAAGAGACTTGTCTTTTAAGCTTCAGTCGCGTTCTCTGTTCAAATCATTTACACGCTATTCCCATGGGTCTGTGTCAAATCTCAGTAGGAATACCTGGCCTGATTTTTGCCACCTACCTGGTTGTAGGTGGTAAAGGGAAGCAAAAAAGACTCCAGTCCAAGCACTCCCTCACTGTGTGACCTTGGCCAAGTGACTTCACCTCTCTGAGCCTCCGTCTCCTTGTCTCTCAAGGTTGCAATGAGAACTTTGAGCCAGCCCAACTCTGGTACTCACACAATGCCTGGCACTGCACAGCACTCAGTAAAGAGACCAAGAGCTCACATTCAGTGGGCACTTACTGAGTGTGTAGATGGATCGTACATAAAATATCATTTATTCATTACCATTCCTCTCTATTTTACACATGAAGAAACTGAAGCACAGAGAGATTAGCAACCAGCCAGACTTCAAGTGTCAGAACTGGGGTCCTATCTCATTCCTCAACGTCATAGTTATTACGATTATGATCATTGTTATTTATTCCCAATTACTAAGGGGGCAAAAAGAACACGTAATTTTCCAGCCAAAGTCTACACAGCCAAAAGAAAGCAAAAAGTGCTACGGAGCACTGATGATGGTAAGATCTTTCCCATGTGACACAGATTTCACCCAGATCACAGAGTTTGTCAGTAAATTACCTTTCCCGAGCTTATTAGTGCACCTCGAGGGGGTCCTTTATTTCTCTCTCACTGAGTTCTGCCTGCCAACCCCCTCTTCAAAGAAAAGATAGAAACTTCCAGGTGACTGCTCAGGCTTTGCTGGACTATGTGCCTCAAAGTCGAACAGCTCTGATGGGAGCTTCCCCAGTATCTCACTCATCCCCGCGGCCCTGGCCTCCCTGGTGACATCGAGGTGTCCCCCCGTCCCCTGCCATCTTTCTGCTACTCCTTTCAGTGTCTGAACCCCGAGAAGGTTACACGGCTATACACTTATTCATTTAGTGCTTCTTTGCCCTGGCAATCTGGCCTTCCATTGGTTGAGGTCCTACTGTGTGCCAGATGCCATTT
>RJWJ010012308.1:0-42307 GCA_004363605.1 Indri indri
GGATCATCTCTTTATGCCTAATATTCTGAAATTTTATGATGACGTACCTCAGGGTAGATATTTTTCAACACATTTTTTGGGCACTGGGTATTTTGTTTTTCTTTTGGTTTAAATTTGGACATTTAGTTCTGGGAATTTTTCTTGTATTTCTATTTTGAAAGTTTCCTTCCTTCCATTGTTTTCTTTTTTTCCCCTTCATCTCTTTTTCTAACATTCTTATCAGCCAAATGTTGGCCCTTGTTCCAGTTGTCTATTGATATAAACCATCTCAAAGCTAAGTGGCTTAAAACAATAGCATTCATGTATTCTGCTCACATGTCTGCAGTTCAGGGAGGGCTCCGTGGGGACAGCTTCTTCTCTGCTTTATGTGGCACCAGTGGGGCATCTCCACCGGGACTGGAGGGGCCATTTTGGAGATGGCTCAGTCACAGGACTGGCAAGGTGGTGCTGGCTCTTGATTGGGGGCCTTGGAACTTTCCACTTCGGACTCTCCACGGGGCCGCTTGAACTTCCTCAGAATATGGTGGTTGGGTTCTAGAGCAGTATTATAGGTGGCCTGGATAGAAGCCACAGAATATCACGTCTACCACATTCTATTGGTCAAGCAAGTCACTAAGGCCAGCTCTCTCTCAGGGGCAAGGCTTTAGACTCTACCTCCTAATGAGAGGAATAGTAAAGAATTTGTAGCCATCTTTAATCTAACCGTAGCCCTCACTCCTCTTATTTTCATGTATTTCTCTCTTATTTTTCCAGTTTTGACTTTTCCCACAGATTTTAGAAGATTAACTCAACTTCATTTTCCAGTCTTTCAATTGACTTTTAGCCAAAAAAAAATTTTTTTTAAGTCATGTTTGTGTATTTCCATGAACTCTTCTCTGAATTCATCAGTTCTTGCCCTATAGGCACAATATTTTTTCCTATCATTTAAGACTGGAAATGACAGTTTGTTAGTCTCAGTTTTCTTCTGCTCCATGCAGGTTTTACCTTTCTTCTATTCTTCCATTTATTTGATTTGTTCTTTCTTTCTTTCATGTTTGGGATGTCCCTCAAACATTTGGCATTCTTTGGCTAAGAAAGCACTTAGATGCTGACAAGGAACTCTGGGTGTATAGGAAGACTGTGTTGACTGTTAAGTGTCATTATAGGATGATCAGGCCTGAGATAGCTTTTTCATTAGATGAAATGTCAGTATCTGCAGGTGTTTTTCTGGGCCAAGCTTGATTTGATGAAGAAGAAATATCCAAATCCTGCCTAAGGTGTATCATAAGACTATCTGGTAGAGGTCTGGGAGCCACACAATTGAAGGGAGGTAACGGGCTTACCATTCAGAATGTAGACATTCATTTTAACAGTCCTGTTTTTGGTATGGCACTTCAGCCTGCTCCCGTCTATGCCTGGTATCCTCAATTTAGAGCCATTGTGGTTCACTTCCCCAGAGATCCAGCCTCCAATTTCAGTCTAGGTTGGGGAGGACTCATGGGTTGCTCAGGAGTCAGGAGAGAAAAAGGGGAGCCAACTACTCTCTCTTTCTCTCTCTGTCTATATATGTGTGTATATATATATATATATATATGTATATAGACTCTAACCCATACTGTTTTTATCCCTTAACTCTGCTTTCAGAGATATCTGGTGTCTCAAATTCCCATGCCTTCTGAAACATCGTGACCCCAAGTCAGCTTGCTGTATTTTGATTTACTCTTAGTAGTCTTTGGTTTTGTTTTCCCTTCTAGTGAGTCTATAAACATGCAATTATCCTTTTTCATCTTCAAAAATGTTCTTAACATTGAAAAAATCTATTGTCTTTTTTTCTGTTCTCTTTATCTTTATGAGTTTTCACTTTCCCCCCATTACTATCATTTTATTGGGGTTTTGAGAGGAAGTGTGTGTTGAGTCTGCCATGTGTAACCAGAAGTCTGCCTGTATTTTTTTCCCTCATTGGGGAAGAGTCAAGTGCTTTTTCTGAGGTAAGAATAATTTCCATCTAGTCCACCCTGAGGAGATCCAAGGGGTTGACTGAAGACTCTATTATTTAAAAATGTCTCCATACATTCTTTGACATTCCCCTCTTCAAAAGGTGGATCCTAATTCCTCACCTTGAATTTAGGCTGGGCTTGAGGATTCACTTCTAATGAAGAGAATGTGGCAGATGTGATGCTCTTACTTCCGAAGGAAAGGTCATAAAAAGATAGATGATGTCTGGTTCTCTCTCTTTTGGGTAGCTTGCTCTCCTGTGTTCTGAAAACACTCAAACAGCCTTTTGTAGAGCCTTTTGTGTGGAGGAAAACCAACAACCAGCACCAATTTGCCTGCCCTGTGAGTAAGCCACCTTGAAAGTGAATCTTCCAGTCTCGGCTGAGCCTTCTAATGGCGGAAGCCTTGCCCAGTTATAGCTTCATTGGAGTATATTTTACATATCGTAAAATTGAACCATTTCAGTTGTAAATTAGAAGATTTTTAGTAACTTTACTGAGTGATGCAACCATCACAATGAATCAATTTAGGGACATTTTCATCCCCTCAATAATATTCCTTATGCCTATTTGCAATTAGCCCTCCTCCCCACCTCTACCCTTAAGCAACCACTAATCTATGTCCTGCATCTATAAATTTGTCTTTTCTGAACATTTGTAGCAATAGAATAATAACGCGGTCACTTATGTCTGGTTTCTTTCATTTAGCATGATGTTTTTGAGGTTCATATGTGTTGTAGTGTGTAATAGTAGCTTATTCCTTTCTTTCTTTGCTGAATAGCTTTCCATTATATGAATAGACTACATTTTGTTTTATTAGTTGATGATATTTGGGTTGTTCCTCCATTTTTGCTGTTATGAATAAAGCTATTATGAATATGCATGTGCAAGTCTGTGTGTACATGTTTTCAGCTGTCTTGAGTGTACGCCTAAAAGTGGAATTGAATGTGATAAGTCTATGTTTAACTACTTGAAGAACTGCAAAACTGTTTTTTCTACAGCGGCTGCACTATTTTGCATTCCCACCAGAAATGCATGTGTTCCCATTTCTCCACATTCTTGCCAACATCTGTTATTATTTGTCTTATTTATTACAGCTATTTTGGTGAGTGTGAAATAGTATCTCACTGGTTTTAATTTGCATTTCTCTAATGATTAATGATGTTGAGCATATTTTCATGTGCTTATTAGCTATTCATATATCTTCTTTGGTGAAATGTCAGTTCATATCTTTTGATCATTTTATGATTAGGTTGTTTATCTTTTTATTATTGAGTTCTAAGTGTTTGTAAATTTTTGATCCAAGTCCTTTATCAGATAAGTGTTTTGCAAATATTTTCTTTCAATTCGTGGCTTGCCTTTTCTTAATGGTATCTTTTGAAGTGCCAAGGTTTTAAATTTTGATGAAGTCCAATTTATATTTTTTTTCTTTTGTGTACCATGTTTTCAGTGTTTTACCTATGAATTCTCTGCTTAACCTAAGGTCTTGAGGATTTTCTTCTTTATTCTCTTCCAAACATTTTATTGTTTTAGCTCTTAAATTTAAATCTATTGTTTATTTTGAGTTAATTTTTGCGTATCATCTAAGGTGAGGGTCTAAGTTCAATTTTCTCAGCATCATTTTTGAACAAACTATCCTTTCCCCCCAATGAATTACTTTGCTTCTTTGTCAAAAATCAATTGACTATAAATCTAAGGATTTATTTCTGGTATAATACCTCACTGTTCTAGATAACCATAGCTTTGTTAAAGTAAGTTTTGAAACCAGGATGGGAAATTCCTCCAACTTTCTTATTTTCAAATTGTTTTTTTCTATTCTAGGTATTTTGCATTTCCATGTATATTTTAGGATCTGCTTGTCAGCCTGCCCAATATTTTGACAGCATTCTCCTGGGAGACCCTGGGCCAGAATGGCTCAGTTAAGCCAGTTCTGGATCCTTGACCCACAGAAACTGTCAGGGATGATAATGATAAATGTTTGTTCTTATTTTAAGTCACAAACTTTTGGGTAATTTGTTTCCCAGCAATAGAGGAGTACTACGACCACTCAACTTTATTTAGCATGTCCTTGCATGACATTTAGTGCCTCTAAATATCACGTTGCACTCAGATTTGAAGGTTCACTGTTATTGAGGAAAAGTAAAAAAAGTGGCAGGTGGTAGAAGCAAAAGGGCTAAGGAGAGGAGGAATGAAGTAGAGGAGATCTGGAGCAGTGTTCAGCAAACTGTAGCCTGAGGACAAACTCTGGCCCAGAGCTGGTTTAAGAATACTTTTTATATTTTTATGTTTTTTAAATTTCAAAATATTAAGGGGATACAAATGTTTAGGTTACATGGATTGCTCTTGTAATGCTTGAGTCCTGGCTATAAGTGTGCCTGTCACCCAGATAGTATTCATTGTACCCATTAGGTAGGTTTTTGCCCCTCCTGCTCCCCAGTTGATTTCCACGGAGTTTTACTTCCCTTTGTGCACGTGTGTTCTCATCAATTATTTCCAATTTAATAGTGAGTGCATGTGGTATTTGTTTTTCCATTCTTGAGATACTTCACTTAGGATAATGGTCTCCAGTTCCATCCGGATTATTGCAAAAGGTATTAATTCATCTTTTTAATGGCTCAGTAGTGCTCCATGGCATGCATATACCACATTTTGTTATACCACTCATGAATTGATGGGCTCTTGGGTTGACTCCACATCTTTGCAATTGTGAATTGTACTGCAATAAATATTTGAGTGCAGGTGTCTTTTTGATGAAAAGTCTTCTTTTCCTTTGGATAAATACCCAAAAGTGGGATGCTGGATCAAATGGTAGGTCTACTTTTAGTTCTTTGAAGAATTTCCATGCTATTTTCCATAGAGGTACTAATTTACAGTCTTACCAACAGTGTGTAAACTTTCCTTTCTCTCTGCATCCACGCCAGCATCTATTGTTTTTGGACTTTTTAATAAAAGCCATTCTAACCAGGGTAAGGTGATATCTCATTGTGGTTTTAATTTGCATTCCCCTGATGATTAGTGACATCGAACATTTTTCCATACACTTATTGGCCATTTGTTTTTGTTCTTTTGAGAAGCTTCTGTTGATGTCTTTTGCCCACTTTTTAATAGGGATGTTTATTTACTTTTTATATTTTTAAAGCATTGCAATCCTTTGCAGAAAAAGTTTTCTGACCCCTGGTCTAGAGCACTGGAAAGGGTCTGGACTGAAGATAAAAATTGTGGAGTTCTCAGCATCTAGTTAATATTGGAACCTACCAGAAGGGATGGTTTGATATGGGAACCTAAGGCCTTGTTCCTAGGTCTGTTGCCACTAGGAAGAAAATAAGTTCTTGGCTTTCCAAGGCAAAATATCAGAGATGTAAGTGGTCATTTGGGTCTGTCCCTCCCTACTCCAGCAATAAGGGGAACCCAAAACTACCTCCTCCCCTTTCCAGTAAGCCGAGAATCCCACTACTGACAGGAAGACTTGGGCTCTCATGGGGAAAGCTCCTGCAGTTCTTCAAGGCGTTAGGCCTGTACCTAACAAGCCTGGGTGAGGAGGCAAATGAAGGCTTTCAAGGGACATCCCCTCCTAGCAGGTTGTTGGCTCTGCCTCCCTGTCTCTGCTTTGTGTCTAAAGTCTGAGTCTTTGGCTTGTATCCTCCAAGGAAACTGAGAATGAGAGACTGTGGTTTCTAAAAGCACTTGGACTTATCCCTTCAAAGTCCAAGTATAAGAGAGGACACCTAGTTGGGCTTCTGGCCACCCAAGTTGGCTGCCTATTCTGAACCAGAATGTACTGTAATAATTGGCATGGCCTCTGACAACATCTCTGTATGTTACTGTATAAGTCCCTAGGACCTGAAGAGCACAAGTCTTCCGTTCTGCGAGGTGCCCCATTCTGTGGATTCACACACCATGGAGCTTTCAAAGCACCAGGGTGCCCTCAGCACCCTCAGAGTCTGTGCTCTGCCTTCTCTGCTTTATGTTTTGCAAATCCCTATAGCTGTAAGTCAAATCTATGTTTTTTATTTCTGCTTTCAGTTAAATGGAGATCAGCTCTTCAATTCATATTTAATTTTCGAATGAAGGGATCCAGTTCCATTTCGTTTAGTGTAAATTACAAATGGCAAGGATACTAATTTCATTAATTGTTTGTGTTTCCGGGGGACGAAGGATGGGATGATAGACATTTCTGTAGCTCTCTCTGGTGTGGTGGAAAGAGCTACAGACTTAGAGTCTGTCTTAGTCTAGTCAGGCGGCTATAACGAAATACGGGGTAGTTTACAAATAACAGAAATCTATTGGTCACAATTCTAAAGCCTGAGAAATCTGAGATCAAGGCAGCAGATTTATTGTCTGGTGAGTGTCTTCTTCCTCACAGATGATTCCTTTTAGCTGTGCCTCCAAATGGCAGAAGGGGTAATAAGCTTCCTCAGGCCTCTCTTATAAGGACACTACTCCCATTCGTGAGGGTGGAGCCTTCATGACCTAATAACTTCCCAAAGGCCCCACCTCTTAATACCATCACCTTAAAGAACTGGATTCAAGTTTTAGCTTTAAGCTGCCTTGAACTGTCATTTAGCTTGAATGAACCCCAGTTTATTTCATTTATATCATGGGGATTATGCTAAGGATTAATTTGACAGAAGTTATAAAGGCACTCATACCCTGCAAATTTCTGTGCGTAAGGAAGTTAACGCTTTTATTTTATTTTCAAAAGTAGGATGATAGTTTGAATCTCTGTCCAATGTAGAGTTAGAGTATCTGGTTACCAAAATTTATATCACAGATTGCATCTAGTTAGGGAATAAATGAACAGAGATTTCCTAAATTGAGATTACCATATTTCTTCAAGAAATGCAGTTATAGCGAATTAATAAACTCTTTTCATAATCATATGCCTCTCTGGAACTGAAGATAGATGAGGGTGAACTTCCTCTGCTGTTCCTATTTAAAATGAAAGGCAATTTTATGAGTCTTGGCTAAAGCAGAGGAGAATCAAACAACTCCAAAGAAATAGAGCTCTCAGGGTCTTCTTCCCACACACTCCTCTTTCTTCTAAAATTGGTTTGCATTTTGTTGTTGCTGGTTTTATTTTGAAAGATTAGTCCCTCAGGAAGAAAATAAATTCTGTCTTTACCAAGGTTTTTAATACAAGAAAGTTTAAGCAACCCAGGTCAAATGCAGGGGAAAATAAGCTTGACCTTGCTCATGAAACAAGCATATTTATTCATTCTTTTCATCGTTCCCCCTTGAGAAACTTACAGCCTCATTGAAAAGCTTTTAAATTCACAGGGCCAAATACCTGTGGAATTTCTCTCATGCACACATGGGGATGGGGAGGCCACTTCTGGTCTTGGCTGGGATTCTAGGAGTCAGGTCTAGGATGATGAGAGGTAGAAAGATCTGGCAAGAACTCTCATGGCTCCTTGCCATTTTTATCTGAAAACCTGAGCTTTCTTCTCACACCTAACCATATCTAGATCGGTGTCTAGATTTCAGATGATCTCTTTGACTTGAGTCTCTTCTTGGATGATGCATCTAAGAACTACCTTTTAGCGTCCTTATTCCACAACCATGGGCAAGAAGTGCCATACCTTTTTCCCAGCCCATAAAAGTTACCTCCTTTACATTTATAGTAAAATCTAAAGTGCTTGGTACAAAGTATGCACCTAGTAAGGGGCAGATTTCTTCCCACGTCCTCTCCTTCGATGATAACATAAGATCACAGCCCTGCCTACCATCTTGTCTAACCCTTCTTTCCAACCCTTTGCAGGCTATAGGTTTAGCCTTTAGTCTGCTGAGACGTGAGACCTTAGAGTCTGCTCTTGTGAGTTAAAGATCTGGGACTGGGAACCTAGATCCACAAGCAGCCAGCTCTGTGGTGTGAAGCTTAGACAATAAATTGGACACGGAGGAGTTCCCTTGGAACCATTTGCACCAGCTACCTTTCCTTTGCAGCCCTACTATTGTTTGTAGACATAATGGCTAAAGGTTATTTCTGATCCCTTGAGGGACCCTATCAGGATTTATATCAGTAATTAAAAGAATGCTGCGTAAGGCAGCTGAATGCATCCAACAGTACAATTTTAGGCAGGAAACAGCAAGTTACTCCCATTCACTCCCAACCCACTACGGCACTTATTTGAACACTTTATCTTGGTCCAGCTGCCAGAAAACTTTTCATTCTTTTCCCTTACATGCAGGGAGCCGCCTTTCCTTGGATAGCTGAACTCGGAAACATTTAACATTCTCCCAGGAAATAACTCCATTCAAAGCTATTGTTTTTAAGTGCTAGAGTGGTCAACTTGAAAGTAACTTGCGTAAATCAGTGGTGTTGATTACTAAACACAATGGTAATTGCTGGGGAGGATAATGAAAACACAATATAGTCATATGAGTAATATGTGACAATCGAAAGTAAAATCTATAATGGACTTTTAATCTCATTTACTGCAGTTAAAGGAACAAGGTTGGCAGGTGTGTGGTTTGCATGCTTATGCTACTTCCCCTCTTTTCCCGCATGGCAAAAATTGTTAAGTAATCACAATATTTTTATCTGTTCCTGGAAGCCTCAGAATCCTTCTCAACCAGTGCTTCAGGTAGCCATTATCAACCAATTACATTTCTCCCCCCACCGCAAAAAAAGATTTTCTCTCCTAATGATGGAGTATATGTGTTCCTATACTAGACTGTGAGGTTTTTTTGAGGGTGATGAAAGTGTTTTATTCACCTCTGTGTTTCCAGCACATAGACTCAGGACTGACACATAATAAACATTCAGTAAATAGTTATTAAATTGAACACCTGGTAATACTCAGTTGTTGATTAAGCAGTCTCTGTAGAGTCAAGAAGAGCTCCCCAACTTGTGCGTCTGTATGTAAAATGGGCAAGGGATATGTGGACATACTGTCTTCTTCAGTTTTCAGGGCCTAAAGCTGGTCCAAGAGTGGACAGAGCCCCACAGCAGTGGCTCCTGCTGTGATTACCTGATTACGCTGTGTGCCCCTATGTCTGTCATCATTTTCTACGTTCAGCATGACATGCAAATGTTCGGGAAATGGTTGGACTAGGTTGAATGATCTCTGTATAACATTAATTAACTCACACTGATATTAGCTCATCTAGATAGATTACGGCTCTGTATTTCTTTATTTTTCTTTTTTTCAATAGACACTATCCCTGAGGAAAGCTCTGCATCTCTTTATGAAGTCTTTCAATTCTATAAGATTTCAGATAATCACAAGCAGAAAAATATGTTACTCGCACAAAGAATTATCACAATCAAATTCTATTGTGTGTGTATGTGTATGTGAACCCAACAGCAGGTATCATAGGGGCCTTGAGGAAGTCCTGCACCTTGCAAAGGAGTCTCTCATCTCTCAGAAGGGGTAGCCAAGGAACTCCATACATACCCATTAGACAATATTATGACTCTTTCATATGCAGTGGTTATAAATATGTTTCCTGGAGGATAAGTACAGTAAGTCTCCAAAGAGAAATGGGACCTTTCTTTTATTTTGTGATCATGTTCTCCGATTCTTAATGTGGTAAGAAAAATTTCAGAACTAGCATCAAAGACATGAGCTGACATTGAGACAATCTATATGAAATTAAGACAACCTTTGAAAATCCAGAACCCATGACTCCCATTCTTGTAATGGAAACACAAGCACCGTAGCAGTATTCTGAGAATGATGTACTCTCACAATGTGTGCAGCACCATGGGAAGAGGGTGTGGGCAGTCTTGGAGGAAGAATAAGTGGGAAGGCAGGTGTCATAGGATGTCCAGGTTGTTTAGCCATGGCAGGACGGTAGGAAATGAATTAGAATAAGGCCTTGTAAAGGGTCAGACCAGGGAGATGAAGACTAGGAAAACCACTGGTGACACCTAAGTGGCCCAGAGTAAGGTTCCAGTGTGGTGCAGTGGAGAGAGAATGGGCATGAAGATAGAGCTGGGTTTAAATGCTGGTTCCAAGTTTCCATAGCTGTGTGGTTTTGAGGACTGAGCCTCAGTTTCCAATTGTAAAAACACCACCTGAACAATATGTACTATACAGATTGCTGTAAGGATTAATGAGACAGTGTTTGTAAAGCTCTAATACACCTGACACGATTAGACCCTCTGCATACATTATTCCTTCTTTTCACTCCCATGACCCCTAGGAACCAGATCACTAGACAAGACAGACAGAGGCTCAGCTGGGTAACAGAGTTCATCCTTGTGAAGCCTGCCAAGCACACAGTACTGTAGGGTTAGGGACAAAAAGGGAGCTGCTCCTAAGGCTTTGGGAAACTTTGATGAGTAGCTAGTGGTATATGGTAGGCAAAATTCTAAAATAGCCTGCAAGATTCCTGCCCCTTGGTGTACACATCCTGTATAATCCCCTTCCCTTGAGTATAGGTACAATTCGTGAATATTATAGGGTAGTCACTCCTGTGATTTGGTTATGTCATATGGCACAATTAATTTTAAGAAAGGAGTATTATTCTGGGTGGAGCTGACCTAATCAGGTGAACCCTTAAGAAAGACTCAGCTCTTCTTTAGAGTAGGAAATCCAACATGGGGGTGGGAGGGTTTTTGTTGTTACTATTGTTCTTTCTGGCTTTAAAGATGAAGAGATCCAAGTAGCAAGGATCTGAGACAGACCTTTGGGACCTGATAGCAGCCGTGGAGAGCTGAGAGAAACCCACATTGACTGAGCAAGGAGCAAGGAGCTGAATTCTGCCCACAAGCATGTGAGCTAGAGGACCAGGAGATCCAGATGAGAACACAGCCCCAGGGGCACATTGATTTCACCTTGCAAGGCCCTCAGGAGAGAACCTAGCTATGCCGTGCTTGGACTTCTGACCTAAAGAAATTGCGAAATTGGTAACGGCTGTTGCTTTAAGTCACTGAACTTGTGGTAATTAGTTATGCAGCAATAGAAAACTATAGAAAATGTTTTACTCTGATCCATTTGGGTCTTTTCTTTTGTCAGTCTCATACAAGATGTTAAAGGGTCTTTCAGAATTATGGAATTTATCCAACCCTGCCAGGTATTACGGATATGTGTTTTCATGCGTGTCTTCCCAAATACTTTGTAAGCTCACTGAGGATGGAGTCTAGTGCTTCTTGATGTTCTTCCTAAAATAGTCCGGCGTAGGGCTCAATAAATATTTGTTGGATTGAGTTGTATTTGTAAAGCATTTGGCCTTCTGCAAAACATTCATAGCCCTGCTCCCAAGTAATCTTCACCATGACTATGCTAGGGAGGCAGGGCAGAGAAGGAAGCTGAAGTGCAAAGAGGAAAAGAGATTTTCTTGGGGTTAAAAGGAAAAATCTCCAGAGCTTCGTAATTCCCAGTCCAGTGTACTTTCACTACATCAGAGCTTTCTCCACAACAAGGCTAGATATCATATTTTGAACAGAGTTTTGTTGCAAAAGACCTTGAGGTTTCCAATGGCTCTGAGCCAAGAGAAACAATATCTAGACATTTGAGTCTCATTTTATATTTTCCAGAGCTTCAAGGAGTTACATGCCTATTTTTCCCGCTCCATTTCTGAAGGACAAGATAATCAAGGAAAATGTTCCTTTGCTTTATAGTAACATCAAAATGACAAACATATTGCCTGACAGTATTATTTCAAAGGCAGTAATCCTCATGAATATCTCAGCAGTGCAACTGCATTCTGAGTGTATTAGAAAAATTAGGGGTCTTGGTATCTTTGAAGGTACCCCTCTGCTGGTCCCCATGGCTGTTAGAAGATTTGGAAGCACTCTAGGATTGGGCATACTGTTTCTTGGTGCCAAGACTATCTGGATCCTACAAATGCCAGCATTATCACTGCCTCATTAATTAATTCAGTTGTTTAGCAGATATTTGAGCGTCACTGTGTGAGAGGCACTGCAGTAAGTACCAGGAATACAGTGGTGTACGAAAACAGACCTGGTCTCGGTTCTCAGTGAGGCAGTCCTGTTCTGGAAAGCTGTTCTTTACTCAAAGGGAGAATTTAAGAACTTCTACTCCATGACCTATCCATACACCATACATATGAGACAGAATTATTATAATCATTATCTCATTGTACAATAGCTCTTTTTTTTTTCTTTTTTGCCTTTTGTTTTAGCAATCCATGCATAAGCTTCTCTAGGGCAGGGAGTGCACTCTTTCTTCATTGTATACCCACGACTATTGTGCCTGCACAGAGGATGTGCCCAACATGTAGCTGATTAAATACCTTAATGAGTCAATGAAGGAATGGATTCCTTTGGGAGCCATATTGGGAGGTGACAATTTTTGTAAATGCTCTCAGCATGGGAATTTTCAAGTATTCTTCACATTTGTTTCCAATGTGATAGAAGTTCTGATCCTACTACCCATGGGGTCTCATTCCCAAGGGAGAAAATTCAACTACTAAAATCTTGAATAGGCCCAAGGCAGATTTCCTAAGTCACTCCCTTTTTTTGCCTAGGAATCTGGAGATGTTGCAGCAGCTGTTTATAATTGCAGCCCAAATCCCAAATTAGCAAGGCTCAGTGGAGGTATCAGCCAGCCATTACTCCTGGTCCCTAAAAGCATCTTAAAAAAAAAAAAAATGCCAAAGTGGCATTGACACTACCGTTGGAGGCTTTAAATAACCACCAGTTCCGACTGCCGGGTCCTAAGCTGAGCAGCCCCTACGCACACAGTGTCCCTGGCTCCCTGGATAGCAGATAACTAATCAACCCGCCCTGGAAACCCCTGTTAGACCTCAGGCTCCATTAGCAACAACACAACAAACAGTCAAAAGGGCTTCTGGCTGCTTCAAGAATTGTTGCTAAAATAAGGGGGCAAAGCTGCAGGTGTTCTCAGCCTTCGGAAGAACGAGCTACCAGTGCAGAGTCAAGGCCAGGCATGTTTGGCTGGGCCTGAGAGGAAGTCCTTAGGATAAGAGTCATGGACTAATCTGCAGACCTGAGTGACAAGGAAGCAGGGTAGATGTATTAATTTTCTTACAGGACGTGTCACTCTCTAATTGAATTTTCTGACCCAAGGCTCTGCCCCTCCAGCCGTTATCAATACCACTTCCGGTTATCATTTCAAAACTCAAATTGTGCCATTTCTGTTTGAAATTCCCATCTGGATTGCTAGGGCATAGAGAATTATGTCAATTTCATGGCCAGCGTTTAATCTCCTCCCACTCAACTGGCCACAACTCACTTGCCAAACTTATCTTTGGCCACCAATGTCTGTGAACACTGGGCTTCAGCTTCATGGACCTTCATCCCCCAAACATGCCATTCACCTTGTTCCTGAGGGGACATTTGCTAATGTCTGGAGACATTTTTGTTTGTCACAACTGGACAAGAGTGTGCTACTGATATTTAGTGGATAGAGACCAGGAATGCTGCTAAACATCCTACAGTGCACAGGACGGCTCCCTAACTAATGAAATTTTTCGGCCCAAATTGTCTGTGGTGCTGAGGTAGAGACATGCTGGCGTAAGCTATTAACTCTACCTAGAACACCCTTCCTTATTCTCTCTCCCTCCCTCTTTTCCCAATTTGGTGAAATGCTATTCCTCTTCCAAGACCTTGCTTAATTTTTCCTCTTTTGTGAAGCCCTTCCCAACCTGCTTCCCTTCTCTTGTTGCTTTAGTTTTTCAGTTCAATCCTGTAGTATTGTTTCCTAGCCTCCATTAAAATACTTTAAAAATTTTACATTTTTTTTCAAAGAAGCATAGACGACAAGGATCACTCTCTCATTATGAACTCAAAAATGGCCAGATGAGGTGGCTCAAGCCTGTAATCCTAGCACTCTGGGAGGCCGAGGCAGGAGGATTTCTTGAGCCCAGGAGTTTAAGGTTGCTGTGAGCTAGCCTGATGCCACAGCACTCTACTCAGGGCAACAGAGTGTGACTCTGTCTGGAAAAAAAAAATAGAAATTCTTTTCTCATTATGATATTTTTCCATCTGATGCCCCATTGCAAAAATACATTCTTCAAGGACAGAGATTGAACTTCATTTATCTATATTTTGGGGCTTAGGACAGTGCTGGATACATTGTTGGCCAGCGAATACTGAAGAGCTATTCTCCCATTTTGGTGCTGATGTGGAGAGAGGATTACTTGGGACTTTTCCCAACTCTTGGGATTCCATGTGGATTGGAGAGTGTGTGGAGCTTATGTTTAAACTTCACCTCTCTAATAATGAACATCCCTGAAATGAAAAAACAAAAAATCCCCAAAGGGTGCTAAGTGAGAAAACCATCTTTCTTTGCCTCCCACAGCTCATGCATGTATCTTTTACACTCAGCGAGCATCTCTAGAGGAAGTGCCAGCTCTCTCAACAATTAATCCCTTTTGGCCCCATCACAGAAGGGGAATTCAGTCAATGGCAACGAGGCTTCTTTATTCCTTGGTCATTTAGCGCCAGGACACATGATACGCACAGCTTTGTGAGTAGGAGGGTTTCAAAGCAAGAAGCTTAGATCTGACTTAGGGAGGCTAGTTATCCACTTATGATACTTGACTTAGAGGAAACCAGTCCCTGGAAGGGCAGCCATTGGGCCCCTATCCTGGTATCGCAACATGGAGGCACTTAATCCTCTGTGAACCTACTGTTCCTTCTGGGAAGCTCCAAGCTCAATGGGGTTATGGACTTGCACAGATTCATGCTCTAGACTAGGGAGGTAGATTGTAGTAGAATTTAGAGCCCAGTTTTTCTGCTAATACTTCTTTCTCTACTACGTTAGGGTTTCGTGGGGCCACTTTGAGACTCTAACCGCAATCTTTTCACACTTTCAATGGTAAAATGCATTGTAAATAGTTTTTAAGTTAAGGAATACAAACCTTTTGAATACACAATTTAGTAATATTTAGAATTTCCTATAATAGTAACAAGAATAAGAACTCCATTAAAATATTGTTAGAAGCACTTTCAATAACAAAATTGATAAACTGTGCATACGAACATCATGGGATGGAAGTTAATGTAGTGAAAAGGAGGGAATGGGAAGGCAGGGAACATATGGAGACCTAATTTCTAATCCCAGTCCTGCCAACAGCTAGCTCTGAGAACTTAAATCATGATCTCAGTTTCCTCATCTCTCTGTGAAAACAGGATAACAGTCGTTGTCCTGCCAAGAGTATAGATTTGCAAGGTGGATCTAAGGAAATAGAGGATTTGGAAAAGCTTTGGGAAATTAAAACTGTTTGCAGAGGATAACAATAACATTGGAGTTATCTGGGCCAGAATAGCTAACCCAGGTAATTGTCTTGTAGCAGGCCTTTCAAAGAGTAGGTCATAGTCATGACAACCTGACATTGTCCAGGCCTTATGCTTTGGTGGGCCCCATGTTGCCTGGAGACATATTCACTTACAGTTTCCCAGTGGTTTAGACAGTGTGGGGAGGAGGGAGATGTGGCGCCGGACGATGGTGGTGAAGACGCTGAAACCACCATGCCTCGGAGCCGCCCATAGATTTCCGGGGAACACTGGGTGGTCACTGGGAACATTCCCTTAGGGCCTTCCAAGGGTGTTTACTGCGTAGTGGGATGGGCCCTGGGCATTCCATATCATGGAGACCACACTGAAAGAGGCTATGCAGTTCTGTGCACTCCTGCCGACCACGGAAAACAAGCGCTTTTTCCAGTTTAGTATCAAGTACCATTTTTCATACTCGGGGATTTAATCATTAAAACCAAAGGGCCTGTATACAATTTTTGATATAGGACCAACATTAACCTTCCCAAAGACAGGTCCAGGAGTATGTTCCTTCACTCACCCACCAATTTTCTCTTACCCTGAAGTGAGAGGATCCTGTCCATGAATGCCTATCCCGTACCTCCCGTAGTGTGTGTTGGAGGGCTGTTTCCTCTTGGACTTGGTGGAAATCCCTCAGGATGTCTTAGGGGACATCTTGGTGGTGGGGGAGTTGGGATTCTGTGTGTACTGCTCACCTCTCAGGAGCTCCACCATGGTAAGCGTATTTCACAAGGTGTGAAGTATTTCCATTAGCAAATTTGAGGAGAGCAAAAAAGTTCAGGGGAAAGGTACCTTATGGCTGAAAGGAATAAACTCCTTCACAAGCCTCTGTACCAATCCTTGTCCTGATTGAGCACCAGGAAATCAACAAGGGATGGGAAAACATTCAAGAGGTAGCACCAGCTGGGAGTCATTAGCATCCCTGGGTCTGACGGGATAAGGGGAGAAAGTGGTTATCTGAGCTCGAAGAGAGTTATAGGAGAGAGACACTGAACAGGAACTGAGGCCTTGGGTGGAGGAGCACAGTGATTAAACCCCTGGCCAGCAACAAGGGAGCAGGGATGCAACTGCTCCTCACCCTTTGTCCCTTGCCAGGGCTTCCCAGTGGCTGAGCCCAACGGGAGGCCACAGAACAAGGACAAATGTAAAGGCTGCTGGTAGGCTCTCAGAGAACAGAGGATCTTCTCAGACAGGAAAATGGGAGACACCCAGCATACTTTTCTCAGCTGAAATATCCTATGTGAAAACAAAAACAAACATAATTTAGTGGAAAGAGCAGAGAGTCATAAGTGAGAAGACCAACGTTCTAATCTGGTCTCAGCTCTGCTACTGACTTGCTGAAGTCTCGGGTTGGCCATGTTGCCTCTGTGTGTGTTAATATTAGGTCACTATATATGAAATGTCCATTTTCGAATCAAAGTATAGTTTATTATATCTCAAACAAGAAGCAGTACAATTAATCAAAGTGTGCGCCTAAACTATCGACACAGTTTTGCCATCTTAATGGTAGCTTGTTTATGCCAGCAGCGAAGAAGGCTGGAGAGGAAGTGGCCATGAAATTTCCAAGTACAGCTTCTGTAGTTTGAGCAGCTTTATTTGTGCGACCTGTCGGTTAGCGTTGTCTTGCAAGAGGATTGGCCTGTCTCTATTGACCAATCTTGGCTGCTTAATCTCAAGCGTCCTCATTATTTCATTCAATTGGTTGCAGTGGACAGCTGCTGTAATCAATTGACCAGGTTTCGTGAAGCTGTAGTGGGTAATGCCAGCACTGGACCACCAAACAGACACCATTAGCTTTTTTTGATGAATATTCAGTTTTGGACTGTGTTTTGGCACTTCATCTTTATCCAACCATTGTGCCAAGCACTTGCTATTGTAAAAAAGAATCCATTTTTCATCACATGTAACAATATGGTGCACAAATGGTTTGCCTTTCTGTCATGACAGCAAAGAAAGCCAAGCTTTGAGATGATTTCTCTTCTGATGCTTGTTTAATTCATGCAGAACCCATCTATCCAGCTTCTTTATGTTGCCTATTTGTTTCAAATGGTCCAGTATTATTGGAATAGTAACATCAAACCGTGCTGCTAATTCACAGATAGGTTGAGAAGGATTCGCTTCCATTGCAGCTTTTAGCTCATTATTATCCACCTTGGTCTCAGGTCACCCATGTGGCTCATTTTCAAGATTAAAATCACCAGAGCAGAACTTCTCAAACCATCAACATACTGTGTGTTCATTAGCCACATCCTTCCCAAACACTTCGCTGATATTTTGAGCTTCTGAGCTGCATTGGTTCCATGAAAGAACTCATATTCAAAAGTAACATGAATTTTTGACTTGTCCATGGTTTCACAAAAATTGCTCTAAAAAAATTTGAAAGATAATCACAAGCCAAAAAACATGTGTTTGAAAAATTGAGGATGTACCTTCACAATAAACGAAAACGAGAAGTGTCAAAGTGAAATGTCAGACATATCAATTGTCAAAACTTTGTACTTAAGGAAATGGGACATTTCATACTTAATAACCTAACGCTTTCCCTTCTCCCTTCTCCAGTATAGTGTATGAATGAAGTGAGTTTGTCAGTACAGATGAGTGGTAAACATAAGAAGATGTCTTGAACCATGGTAATGAGAGGAGAGTGGGAAGCCACAGATGTCACTTAGGAGGCAGACGAATTACAGTGGGGTCAACTCAGATCCTTCAGAACTGGGTGGAGAAGAAATAAAGGCAGGAGGAGCAGAATTCTGAGAATAATCAAAGCCCTGAGAAGCTCCCCTCCTCCGTGTTTAGCAAGGCATTGGGGGATGTTGGCTGACAGCTGCAGATGTGAGCATTGACGAGAGAAGACAGGGAGGCTCTGTTTATTCCTGAGTAAAAGGAACACTAACTATTTTCATTTAGTGGTTGCTTGCTGTTCTTGCCGAGTTGCCAGAGAGCACGTCAGTGATTATGCATCTCAATGACCATGTGTTTCAAATAGACGCTGTTTGCTGCTCACTCTTCAGCATGTACAGTCTGGAGTATGGAGTCTTCTCACAACTGAAGAGAATGTTAGAGGCTGGGCAATATAGAGGGACCTCACATCTATAAAAATAAAAATAAATTAGCCAGGCATGGTGGTGCATGCTTCTAGTCTAGCTACTTGGGAGGCTGAGGTAGGAGGATTGGTGGAGACCAAGAGTTTGAGGTTACAGTGAGCTATGATCATGCCACTGCACTCCAGCCTGGGTGACAGAGCAAGACACTATCTCTTTAAAAAACAAAAAAGAGAGAGAGAGAGAGAGAATATTAGAAGAGACAATACCTAAGAGATATTAATGAAATGCAGACCTTACCCAAGTCTCAAAGTAGAAATATAGGAAAGGAGTGTGAAGTAAGTGAAAGAGATACAGGAGAGGGTTCAAATGTAAAATGTGTACAATCCCTTCCAGGCAAGGGCTCAGCCGGGTACAGAGAGTATGTGAACAGACAGGTCATTACTGGGGTGAGATCTAGATACACATGGAACTGAGTTCTGTGTCCTGGTCCCTTGTTTGGTGTCCTCCCAAAGCCACTAGGATTTGAAAGGGTCACCGTCGAGACAAATTTTGACTTGCTATTCCGGGAAAGTAGAAGTCCAAGGGAAGAAGAGTAGACGAAGCCAAGAGCGTGCAAATGTAAAGATACAGAGCATTGTAGGGCTCTAGCACATTGACTGCCACACTAGAAAAAAAAATTTTTTCCGTGGGGCCACGGTGTTTTATGATGAGAATAGAATAAACACTTCGAAAACAAAATGATCCTTTCTAATTTAATGAAAAATTGTTATTTTTTATTGTTTTCTGTATGTGAGTTATAGTTCACGTGGCTCCCAAGGTAGAGATGCGTGAGTTACATATGCTTCATGAGGCCCTGAGCTCAAAACTGGCATGAGTTAAATACAACTCACATGGCAGTTAATGTTCTAGACACTTACAAATCACACCTTCGACCATGTCCTGTAAGAAGCACCTGAGACTTAGGAAACTACTCCAGGCATCTCCTCTCATAGCCCTTGAGACATCACCTCTGTAGCACTTCTCCTAGGTGCAGTTTTGCGATGATTTGATTGGTGCCTGCCTTGCCCATAGCAGGTAAGCCCCACAAGGCCAGGCCTTTGCAAGTCACTGCATTCCCAGATCCTAGTTCAGTCTGTGAAACTGTGTAGGTTCTTAGTCGCATCAATGGATACGGGAGCAATGGATAAATGTTCTGGTTTCTCCGATTCTTGTACCTGGAATTTCTTGCTCAGCTTGGCCTCTTGACGTCAGTGATTTAGTTGCATCTTTTGCTTGGCTTTGGTTTCAGTTTTTAGCCTTGAAACTGCCTTGGCTCCAAGTTCTCTGTCTAATGGATTAGATAACAGTGGAAATAGGAACCACACAAGTAATATAAGAACAAAGCACTTGAAGGAATGAGTAAAAAGCACTGCCACAATTGATAAAAAGAAAGAGAGGTCAAAATTCACCTTTATTGAGCTTTGACGAGCCCGTATGGGTGTGGTATGGAATTGAGAGAAAACCACAAGAGAAGAAAAAATTCAAAGAATGTCCTGAAATACTTCAGTCAAGCAAATTTGACTAAAGGGGTATGGAATCCATCAATCTACATTCTTATAACTTTAGTTCTCTAATGATGTCAATAGCTTTCTCACTGTTCTTTTGCATCTTAAACTCTGAGTTTTTTCTGAGCAATGCCTCCAAATTAACCTTTCCAAAATACTTATGGGTTGTGAAATTGCTTTCAATTCACACCCCCAAAGAACAAACAAATAAAAGATTCACCTCTCTAATGGATTTTCGTGTTAATATTTCCTGTCTCCTTGAGGCCCCAGACTCCTGGAAGACCAGAATTAAGAGATAATGATATTATCTATGCCTAATACTTATCAAGCACTTACTAGATCCCAAGTATTGTGCTGAATGCGTTAATAGTTATTTTCATATTTAATCTTCACAAAAACTCCATGGGATGGAACCTCTTGTGCATATTTTATAGATGAGAAAAATAAAACCCGAGAACTGATAACTTGCTTCCAATTACACTGCTAGTCACTGGTGGAGCTAAGATTTAAATCTATCTATACCCATCTGATTCTGGGGCTTAAACTCTCAGGTAAGCTCTTTTTACTACTCCAAAAAGCATCAGGGAGCTGGTAATCTAAATGCCCTGGGGCTAAAGCCATAGCCTACGAAGTAAGAGACCAATACTTTTCTTCACCATAATAGTCATAATGGTTATTATCATTGTCATTATGGTAGATACAGTATGTTAATAATTGAACATCTAATTTGTGCCAAACATTATGTTCTAAGCATTTTATTTTCATTTTCCTCAATTCCTGCTTTCTATGTGAGAAAACAGGCTGAAAGAAGTGTTTTTGCATGTTTAGATTAGAAGCTCCATGAAGACAGGGACTGTCTTTATTATTTTATCCTCAGCATCCAGCACTTTGCCTGGCCCGGAGATGGTGGTCAGTAAGTATTGACAAATGCAGTTTATTTGATTACAAAACATCTGTAGACCCTCTATTCCTTCAAGAGATGAAAGTAATTGTTATGAAAGAAATAAGAATTTATGTGAAAGGGGAAAATTTTTGCCTATGAAATTCCTGGACTGATGCTGGCCAGTAGGAGAAGAGAAGCTCATGGCTCATGTGGGGAATTGTGTGTGGACAGTGCTCAGGTTGAAATATAAGCTATTTAGAAGTTTTGCTAAAGGATGATACATGGAAAGGAAAAAAAAATAAGGTTAAATATGTATAAAATTGAAATGTATAAGACATGTATAAACATGTATCACAATGAAAAACTGATTTATGGTACAGGGTACTCCAGGCAAAGAGAAGATGGATGCTTGGGGTAAATTTCATGCACATGTCAAAATAGGAAAAGAAGGTTAGATATAAAATATTTTAAAGACCTGATGCACTGGCTGGGCACAGTGGCTCATGCCTGTAATTCTAGCACTCTGGGAGGCCGAAGCAGGAGGATTGCTTGAGCTCAGGAGTTCGAGACCAGCTTGAGCAAGAGAGACACCCCGTCTCTACTAAAAATAGAAAAAATTAGTTGGGGGGGAAAAAAACAACAACATAAAAACATTAAATAAATAAATAAAGACTTATGCATTGAAATCTTTTAAAATGCTCATAATAATAGAGGATTAAATAATGTTAATTTGTATTTGCTTACTGACAAGTCAGCTAGTGGAATTTTCATTGTTTATGGCCAGTAAATGTTGTGACATATAACTTGAAATTCACTATAATCTCTGATCACACAATGATTCATTTTGATTTCTCAAAAGCTGAGTAATTTTGCCTCCGGAGTTCACAAAATTCTTTTGGGAATAGGAAGGAAAAACGTTAAATTTCTAAAGGAGGGCATCTCCAAAGCATGAAATCTGTAGTCTCTTTCCTTGATATCATAAGCTAGGAATTTTTTGGCCATATAAAGAAAGCTTTCAAGTAAGTAATAAAAAAAATGCTGAAGTCTTTGAAGAACAAACACAGATAGGCATGATAGCAGAGGAAAAGAGAGGGCGAGAAGGTGAAGCACTATGAGGCTAAATACTGAAAATCAGAAATTCAATGAAACATGTCTGTTGACAAGTTCAAGGAAGAGCTCAAGCAGGACAAAAGGCTCTGCCCAGCAAACACATTCCAGGGTGTCCAAGGAGGCGGTGAGGGGAAAGGACGGTGATTCTTTTAAAAAGAATGGATTAAGATTGTGCCAAGAAATAATCTGCTGATAATTAAGAATCTTTCTTCTTTCCTGAACTTGTCTGAGGCAACACATGGAGAAAAGAGGAGGACAGGGCTGGAGTCCTCAAAGGATAAATATGATTAAAGGCAGAGCCCACGGCTCCAGATGTGAAAACCACCGACTGTCAATGAGAGACTGGCCCCTGGGTCTGCCCACCTCCCAGGGAGCAGCACGTCTCAGAGGGCTGTTGGAGCAGGTTTTTTTTTTTTTTTTAAAGCTCTGGTGTGTTTGTTTTTGTTTTTTGTCATTTAGATTTTTTTATTGAGACATAATATATGCACGTATTTGTGGAGCAGGTTTTTGACTGCAGGATTCAATGATCCAAGAAAGAGGAGATGGACAAACTCAATGTAACAAGGAAGCTTAACGGTGTTATTTAAATGGGAAGAAGAGTATGTATTGTATTTGTTTCCTATTGCTGCTGTAACAAATTATCAAAAACAATCAAAAACTTACAAACTAGCAAAGTTATGAACTCACAAACTGCCTTAAAACAACACAGATTTATTACCTTACAGTTCTAGAGGTCAGAAATCCAAAATGGGCTTTACTGGGCTAAAATCAGGGTGTTGACAGGGATGCATTCCTTTCTGGGAACTCTATGGGAGGACCCTTTTCCAATTTCTAGAGGCTACCCCTTCCATTTTCAGGGCCCATAAAGGTCACTCTAGTCTTTCTCACATTGCATCACTCTGACACTGACTCTTCTGTGTCCCTCTTCCAAGTATAAGGACCCTTGTCATTGCATTGGGCCCACCCCAATAACCCAGGATAATCTTGCATCTCAAGGTCAACTGATTAGCAACCTTAGTTCCATCTCAACTTTAAGTCTCCTTTGCCCTGGAGCCTAACATATTCATAGATTCCAGAAACTGGAACATGGACATGTTTGGGCAGGGGTCCTCATTCTGCCTGCCACAAATATTATCCTATTTGGACTAGAAATCAAGCCTACAGGATGCCATTACCTCCGTGTTATAGGTAAGGAAGCCAACTCAGAGAGGAAAGTGCCTTACCCGAGGACACAGCTATTGTCAGAAGCAGACCTAGAATGAACCCAGTTTTTTATGACTCTAAAGTATGGCTCTTTCTACTGAGAATATTCAATACCGTATATGACTAAAACTATGTAGCATTTATCACAGGCTATAAAGACTGGTTAAAATAAGAGAGGTCTTAAAGAAGATGAATTCAGGAATGTTCCCAAAAGATCAAGGCAAAGGCTGTTTTATTGAGGAACTTCTGAAAAACTATGAAAACATGCCAAAGGAAAGAGGGAGAAAAAATAATAATAAAAAAGAAAGAGGGAAAAAAACCTTTTCACAGACAAAATTTAGGGCAATGCAAAGGACTTGGTGCCTCATGGGCTACTGAAAAATATTCTTTTGATGGTCTCCTAGACCTATGGAAACTTGGAGAAAAGTTCTGTGATTAATATCTGCAAATTTCCTAAGCCTTAGGTTTTCTTTCTTGGTTAGCATCTGACTGCTGTGTTTTATTTTATTTAAACATATTTTATGATGTCTTTAAGAAGTATCAAATCCTTTTCAAAACAAAAAAAGGCATGAATACACAAGCCAAAATATAATTTGGAGAGAAAATATGAATGTAAATTGATACCATAGTACTGGCACTTCTATCCTCAATGGGCAGGAAAAGAAACTGAAGCCACAAAGGTCATGAGAGAAAACTAGCTATGTGGTCTTCATCTTTGGGTGGTCTTTAGATATATCAGACCACAAAGAAGTGGCCTTTAAATGAAGAACAGGGATGGGAGATAACTTAGGTTTGTCTGAGCTGCCACATGTGTAGATAAACCTTTCTGGCAATAACAGCATTTAAAGCACATGGATTCTATTAATACCAGAAAACTTAGAATATAAACTCCATGAGGACAAGGTCAGCATCATTTTGTTCTCCCCTGGGTGAACAAAGGTCTAGAGAATGAACATTTATTGAACAGACCAGAGTGATTTTAAAAATGCAAACATAAAAGTTATGGGGAAAAAGGACAATAAAAACAAAATTTTAAGAGTATAGGTACAAAAAGACATTTTTAATTGGAGAGAAAGCAAAGAAAGGAAGCAGAAGAGAACCAGCTGACCAGAGGTGTGAGTTAAATTATACGGTATGTGAATTATATCTCAATAAAGCTGTTAAAAAAAAAAAAAAGATCGCATGCCTTAGCCCCAAGTGGTATTCAGCAAAAGTGTGTTTTCATCTTTAATCCAAAATCTCTACAGGTAGGACCCCCTCCCCAACCCTCTGAGAAACCTGCACTCATTGTTGCCACCAGAGTCGGATTACCTGGGTCTGAATGTCTAGGTTGCATGACCTGAGGCAAGTCATTTGACATTTTAAGTCTTAGTTTCTTCCTCTGGAAAATAATGCAAATAGAACCTGCCTCATAAGGTAAAATGCTTTAGCAAGTGCCTGGCACATTATGTATGTTCAGCAAACAAGAGCTGGCATTATTATTATTCACCCATGGCATATGCAGGCACTGTGAGGCCTGCTTGCCAAACGGGGCCAAGGGTCTTGGGGACAGTTCCTAAGCCATGTTTTGTAGGAACTCTTGGAAATAATTTGTCAACGTTTTTCTGTTGGAAATTCAATGTATTTTTGGAGTCTCTAAAATGAAAGGTCATGTCTGATAGCAGCAGCTAGTAGAAATATGAAGCTGAAACTGGGTGGGTTTTCACCAGAGTTCACTTCCTTTCTTTCCTGTTGGCTTTGTTGTTGCTGTCCTACAGAGAGAAAGGCTTGGACCTGGATATCTAAGATTCACATGAGATTTAACCCTGTGAGATTACACGCAAATTTCTGTCCAGATGTGCCTTCTTCCGAGAAGAGGGTTTCTAATTCTAAAAGAAGGTTCTGATTTCTCTGAAAATATTTAAGAAACTCTGAGTCAGAGAATGAGTCAAGACATAAGGATCCCAGAACTCAGTAATCTTTAATAAAAAAAAATCCTGTCTTTAGACTTCTTTTTTTTACAAACCTGGTCAAGAAACAAAATTAACTATAGTCCATACATTTTTGGTGTTGGTTTGCCATTATGCCCTTTATTCATCAAAATTATTCAAGGATTTCATCATGTAATTTACATGAACATGAGTAATTAATTTCCAGTAGTGATGAATATAATTTTTTTGGAGAGAAATAGAAATAGAAATACACAGTAGAAATAGAAATACGACATTATAAAGGATTGCAAGACTGGCAGGTCATTTTTCTTGCTTATGGCCATTGCTGTTGGTTTATACATCATTAGTGGAGTAGTATTAATAGCATGAGTTATTTATTTATAACAGGGTCGGGTTAATAAATTATTCATGCTACTCAAGCACTGAATTTTTAGAAGATGTATACTTTCCTATTATTCTATCTAATGGTTATGCACATAATGTTTGCAAATATGCCGTGACAAACATGTGTGGGAAGAGAAAATTACTGTTAGTGCCTATTATTTGGAAAGCAGGACATTAAAAAAAAAAAAAGCCTGAAACTCAATAATTTTCAAAACGCATTCTGAACGAAGGAGAACTCAATTTTATTCTTTTACAAATATTTTCGTAAAATGTAGGAAATCAATTTTCTTATTGGTACTTTGGGTAATTTAAGTAAAATAAGTAGAGTCACAATATTGCCCTACCATCATTTATTTACACATTCATGAAACATTTATTTACTGAGGGCCGCTGTGTCCTGCACCAAAGATAAAACAGTGAACAAAACAGAGGAGGGTGGAGAACCTGCTATAAGGTAGGAGCTCAAAAGTGCTATTTCCCTTCCCTTGCTATTGAATGAAATCACCATGCCAAAAAATTACTATTCAGTGTTGTTAAACTTAATGTAACTGAACTGCATGGGAAACAATGGTATGTAATTCAGAGCCGATTTTTCAGAGAAAGTGTCCAGGAGTTTGTACCAAAGAGAAAAGACACAAAAAAATTGAAGTCTGCTATGTGAATTATAAAATGTATGACTCGTTCCTAAGTCAAGGGCAGGGAGAACATTCCTAAATAAACACTTCTCTCATCTAGATGAAGAGAAGTAACAGAAAACGAAGCTAGCAGGCTTCCCATGACTTCACCGCAATCATGCATTATGTGACCTTCTGCAGCCGTGCGGGACACACCTTCACATTTCCTCCCCGGCAATCCAGAAACGCTGCAACAAGCCACCTTTAGGAAATCTTTACAGTATTGATACAAATATCACTCTGAGCCTAGGGCCAAGTACTTTCTGGGCACCACTAAGGAGAATGACCCAGGCTGGACCTAATCTTTTGTATTTTATTCAGATTAAAAAATAAAGAGTATTTATCCGTGGCCAGTTTGCTCCCCTTCCTCCTCCCTGTGACCGTCCCTCCCTTCCTCCCTCCCTACTTCCTTCCTTTCTTGCTTCCTCCCTCTCTTCCTTCCTTTTTTCTTTTTCCTACTGCATTATAAGCTCCTTGAAGGCACAATCATGTCAGTCTTTTTTGTTATAGTATCTTAGCGCCTAGCGGAGTGCCTGGCATATGGATATACAATAAATACTGAATGAATGAGTGAATGAATGAATGGATTCAGCAAATATCTATTATGCATAAAGGTGTTAGGCCCTGGGAGTGGGGGTGGAAAGGAAAGCGGGCTCAAGCAGTCCCACGTTAGTGAAAGCCTATGCCCTTCCAGTTAGCCAGTACTAGACCTGGGAAGATGGTTTCTGTGAATCAGAAGTGCCAGGCTTGTGGTCCCTTCTACCACATCTTGGCTGTATGAGCTTAGGGAAATTATTGAAATCTCCTTGAGCCTTATTTCCTTGTTTCTAAAATGAAATACTGCTTACTTGTCCTATCTACCAGGGTTACGGTGAGGATCAATTGATTTAATGTGCATGAACCCATCTGTAAATATCAAGCTATGAAATTATTTTGGCCTAAATAGGAGATGATACATACAAAACCACTAATAATTACAAGAGTAAGATGATCATGGCATGAGAGAAGTTTGGATAAGATGCCATGCATGTGGATCACACTGCCATAGTAGTAACTAGAATAGTGCTGCTAATTCAATGTTACTTTCTTCAATTTTATAGATGAGGAAACTTACTCAGACAGGAGTGAGGTCACACAGCTAATAAGTAGAGCAGATGGGATGACCAGATCTGCTTTTTCATTGAACTCTGTGTCTATTCCAAATTCAGTTCAGTCATTTAACATAGACATATATTAGCCAGAAGATGGTGGTGTTACAGCCATTTTTCTACATTTCATTGTTTGGTATCCTTCTGGGTTCAAACTTCAGGTCATACATAAAAGTATATCTTTTCTATATATCGTTAAAGGATCCCAAGAGGATCATCAGACATAAATCAGAAGAGAAATAAGCATTTATGTCTATTAAATAATAACATAATAAATTATGGAAAAATCTTGCATCGTTGGTGCAAGGGGAAATAGAACTGGACTTCTTGTTCAAATAAACAGGCAGTTTCAAATAAATGGCAGCTAGAGGGCTGGAGTCTGTCTTCATCTCCCATTCATGACATTTTGCCAGAGTAAAGATGTCATGTTCCCTTAGGAGAAATATAGCCTTGGAGGAGGACAGCGAAGATTAGGCATGACCATAAGCATGTGTGAGCTCAGCACACTGTGAACAAGTAATATGTTTTCACACTCTGCAACAGGCTACCCTTGGGGCCTGGACTGGGGCCCTCCACGCAGGGTTCTGGATCTCTGCTGCTGTGGACTTTGAAGCTGGAAGGAACAGGCCATGTCCTCGGAAAGCCTGTCGGCTGCTTTCTTGTGCCACTCAAGTTTGAAAGGGCACATTACATGCATCAGTTGGGAGACGGGGGATGGGTTCCTGGGAATGACAGTGATAACCGAATTAGCACTTGTTCCTTTGGTTCAAGCATAGTGCCTTTGAACTGGTGTCCCAGACATCCTGCATCCACATGTTCTCATCTTTTTTCTTCAAATTCCATGAAGTCATGACATGCCTCTGACAATTATCCCTTTCAGCTACTGTACATTGGGTTGTTGGTCCACAATATGGCATTTACAAAGGGACGTTCACTCATCCTCAATTGCCTCTGCTTCCTCTGCTGTACCTTTTGCTTCCTTGGTCATTGCCTAGGAGGTGCCTCTAGGCTGGGAAAAACATGAATTTTATCATCTTGCTTAATACTTTTTGGCATTTTAGCAAGCACTTCCAGGATATTTCTCCAGAGCAGAAACTATCTATCAACTGGCTCCGCTATTTACTCACTGCGTAACCTTGATGCTAATCTTTCTGTGCTTCATTTTCTCATGAGTAAAATAAGAAGGATAAAATAGGTTACTATATATGATATGCCAGGCACATAGTGAGTACTATATGAGGATTAGGTTAAAAAGAAACAACAGCAAAAACTCTCATGGGCTGACAGTGGTGCTCATTCCTCCGTGCTGTTCAACTGGCCGTGAGATTACATATGCACATATGTATAGGTAGAAGTATACATACATGTATGTGTTTATGTCACTGTTCGGTGCTGTCATATACATATCTTACATATGTGTATTTGGTAATATATACATACATGTGTTTAAAATTAAAATATAATCCAAGAGAAACTCTGCTATAAAGTATTGAAGCTTAACTAGGAAAGCAGTAAATGGTGAGATGTGATCGTATTTGTTCTTCAGGTTTTATCACGAATTATAAAATGCTTCCAACATCAAGTGAGGACCAACGTCTCCTTCTTGGTCTTTCTCATCCTTAGAGGCAGCAGCTTTTGCCACAAAGTCTTATGATTGATTAGTTAATGGATTAACGAACAGCAGAACCGGTATCCTTGCTCTTTGCTGTGTTTCCTATTCTGTTAGAAATCAAAGTACTGTAGCTAATAATGATCATAGATATAATAATTTTGATTTTTTTTGCAATACCTACTCCATACTAGATCCTGCCATCGGCACTTTTCATGTATTAATATTATCTCATTGAATTACTATAGCAGTCTGATGAGGTAGGGCCCATATCTCCTTTAATACATGAGAAGGCTCCAAAATGCAGCAGTGAGTAAGGTGTGCAGCCTGACTCCAGCCCAGCTCCACTGCAGTTGTAACCCACTTCGTCCCCTGCCCCCCACCTTCCTCAAACCAGGGCTCAACTCAACAGGACTTCATTTCTTCTGAAAGAATTTACGCTCCGCAAATCATCAATGAGCATTGCAGACTACAGTGTAGATGTTGTGGGAGACACAGAAGAGAGTCTGTATTCCATGCCACACAGCAGAATACTTAATAAATTCCCCTTTAGATATATTTCTGCTCACTGCTCCCCACACTCTCTCTTCCCAGCAGCTACTCAGGTTCGCCTTTCCCTCAACATCCTTCCTATAAGCTGAAGAATTCAGTTCACTGAAAACTTGCATACACCTCTCAGCAAACAAAGCCCCAAAAGTAAACGGAACCACTTTCCTAAGCACGAAGTAGGGTCCCTTAATTTCCAGCTGGGTGTATCCCTCCAGTCCCAAACCAACATATCAAAGTTTGCTTCCGAAGATCTAGAATCTCCTCTCTAAAAGAAATCCTGGTGCTAAGAAAAGTCTCATTGTTTTCCAAATGTTTACATAATGTTTTCATAATGGTTAGTCTTTTTTGAGTACCTACTGTGTGTCTTGGGCTTTATACCCATTATCATTTATTCTCTCAATAGCTCTGTGTTATACAACTTCCTTAGGATCAGGGGACACTTGCTAAACTACCAGGTGGTTCACAGTGGAGAGGGGACTAAATAGGGACAGCGGGAGAGGGGAACTAGAGCACAGGGTTGGGAGTGTGAATCTGAAGCTAGACTGTGGGTTTCAAATCCCAGCTCTGTCATTTCCTGCTTATGGGACCTTGAGTAGGATACTTCACCTCCTTTATTCAAATGGAAATCATCATAGTACCTACATCATAGAACTGAGATGACAGTTAAATAAGATAATATTTATCAAGTGCTTAGCACAATGCTTGGCCCTGAGCGTGAAGTGCTCAATAAGAGTTATTTATTATTATTATTATTATCGTTATCATTATTAATATTATTAGCAGCAGTATCCTCATGCTGGTTCTGTTGGTAACTCATTCTCCTCTCTGTACCACTGCTCTTTTATTTAAAATAAAAAGGAGAATAATAATACTTTGCCCTTCCCAAGTGTTAAGATAAAAACTTTAGATAAATTAAATTCAGCCGAATTTAATTGAGCAAAGAATGATTCACACACTGGGCGGCCCACTGAACCAGAAGAGGTTCAGAGGGGTCCTGTTTGCAATATGAGCAGGCAACGTTTATAGACAGAAAACTGAAGTGAGGTACAGAAATAACTTGATTGGTTACGGCTTGGTGTTTGCCTTATTTGATTAAGGTCTGGTTAGCTGGCCACCTGTGATTGACTGATGTTAGGCTACTGAGACTCAGCTATTTGTTATAAAAGTAAACTCCTAAGTCAGGCTTTCAGTTCCTTTATGTATTGCGTTACATTACGTTGCAGTTGTTATATAAGGAATCAAAGTACGGAGGCCTTTTCAGGCCAAATTTAGTTTAATTTAGCTCAGGTAACAAGAGTGTCCAAGAATGATGATGAGTATGAATATACCTTGAAAATACATAAATGACTACACAAATATAAAGGACCATCATTCTCGATATATCTTTATGGGAATAGAGTTAAGAACTGTCCTAGGCCCCTGTGATTCAGAGTAGAAATTTTGCATTTAATTCCTAAGTCAGTTTATCAAGTACAACACATCTCCCTCCCCAGAGATCAATCAATAATTGTCATTTGACACATTTACAGCCCACTTCCTTCAAAAAAAAATGCTTATTGAATGTTGTACAATAAACCATTTCCTCGTCTTGGTGCTGAACAACAGCAACCCACAGGCCCCTTCTCAGTTTCAATGAGCTAAATGCTGTTTTTTTTCATAGCCTAACCAACCCAGCTGCCCATCTGATTCCCAAAGGATTAACTCCTTCTCCTCAAGGGGGCTCAGACTCTCTCTGAGCTAGTAAAAGTGTATTCATTCTGAAACTGGAAACGTAACAGGATAAAACAGAACATGTGCGTTTTCCTCATAGCTTGGCTCTTCTTTGCTCTGTCAAAATCTCCGTATCTGGTCTTACTATTTGTACTGAACCAAAATGACCAGGACTTCAGAAGATCAATCTAGATCAACACTTTATGGGGACAGTAGCATCTCTGCCCTGCCAGGGTGTAGGGTTCGGGGCTTACGTAAAGGCCTCAAGGACTCAGTACTTGTGAGCCCTGCACTGCTGTCTCCAGCAGACCTTTTAACAAGCTCCACCGTGGTGCCTCTTGCCAGGTAGGCTGGTCTTGCTGACTTTCTGACTCTCGAGTCCCACTTTTGACACCAGGGAGCCTACCTGTTCCTCCTTATCTCATCTGCTTTAGAGACTGGTGTCAAGGAGACATAAAACATAGGTTTGAGTCCTGATGTAGAGATCTGCTAGCTGTGGGTACATGGGCAAGTCAGCTTAGCCTCTTTGAGGCTCTGTTTCCTTATCTGCAGAATGAGGTTTCATTAGTTTTCCCATACGGGTTTGTGATAATTGAATGAGATGATGAATGCAGAAGTTGCTTTTTCAACAACTGGTACATGACAGGGTCTCAAGCAATATTAATTGAAGTCGAATGCTTATCTGTGCCTCTAATAGCTTCCCTATCCCCCAGATAAGGCCAACTTCTAGTGCTTGTCTTAGCTGCCTAACCTTTCTTCATTGTTATTTATACTCTTCAAGTGCACACACTGACCTTTGCATTTGATGCCTGGAAAACAATTTGTCTCAAAATTCTCAGTGCATGTCAATTAAAGTAAATGCAATGCATTTCTCAGGCTGTGAACATTCATTTCTCCTGGAGAACTCCAAATGCAAATGAGACATCTGGTTCTCTTGTACAGATGGTTTGTGCATTATTTGTATCTTTGGCAAACAAAGCTAATGTCCTCTGTTTCTTTGTTAGAGATTAGAGAATATAATGAAAAAAATGACTAGGATATGATGAAAATCTTTTCTGATGTCACACTAATTTGTATTTTGCTGTAAGTTGCATCACTTGATTGTTCTCAGCAAGTATTTGTTGTTTCTCCATGTCTGTGGCACTGTTTTCAATTCTGTAGAAAATTTAAGAAAACCATGGTGTAGACTCCACCCAGAAGGGTAACATCATGAGCCTTTTCATTTTTTAATAGAGAGAGGATTAGATTATGCATTGCAAATCCTAGGACTGGGTTTTCTAATTGGAGTCAGGACTCTCAAACTCTGAGTCTGATCAATTTAAAATCAGTTAAAATTCAACAAATATTTTTGAAATGTATACCACTACTAGCTATGGATGACCAATGATAAACAAAGCTTCCATCCTTGCCATTTAGAAGTTTTCAGTTTAATTGGGGGAGGCAGACAAGTAACTAAATAACTGTAATACAGTGTGATCAGCGCAAATGTCAGTCCTGTAAGAAGGAATTGAAAACATTGCAATTGTGCACACACAAGAACTAGGGTGGATTTTAGTCCTTGCTCAGATGCCAGCTTCCTCTTCTAAACTCCCCCAGCATTTTATCTGAACTTCCATGATGGCCCTTTTCCATTTTTGCATCCTCCACAAATATTTGTAGAATGAATGAACAATTTCCTTACCTTTTCCAAACACAGGAAGCCAGTATCGCTGAGCAGTTACTGCTTGATATCTGATCCTGCATACTATTAGCCAAGCTGCTAACTGAGTGATAAAGTCCCTTGGAACCCCACCCCTGAGAACTTACATCTTTGTATGACCCTGAAAAGGGTAGGAATTCAATGAAATGAGTAAATTATATAAAAAAACAAAACCAACTTCTGGAATTTTAAACATGGCCGACCTCCCTCACATCATGCTGGGCCACTGTGACCAGAGGATCTTCCCAGATATCCATCCAAGAACACTCTCCTACCATCCCTGGGCCCATCACTCCCATACTCTTCAGTTTGATTCTCTGACCCCCGTGTTCACACTGGCTTCTGTCTCTGCCTCAGACCCTACTCAGATCTGGAGATCTGCCCTAGCATCCCTATCTGACCATGTTTCCCCTACTCTCTGCTCCTTCTGCCCCCTTGATGCCAGTCTTATTTTTAGAGCTTTAAGTAAAGAACTCCCGCAAGGTGGCTTCTTCTCTAAAAACCTCTTACAGCCTGGGCGGGACCCCCGGTTTCCCCTGAGGGAGGGAGAATTTGGACAAGGAGAGAAGGAGAATATTGAGGTGTTGGGGTTCCAGCGATGGCACTGACCAAGTGTGCAATCTCGGATTAGAGTCTTTACCTTTCTTTGTCTACTTCCTCATCTGTAAAAAGAGAGCTGATACCTACCTCAGGTGCTTGTGAAAACCAAAGTTGAATGAATGTATGTATAAGTGCTGGTGATGAAGATGACATTCAACAAATAGCAGTTCTTTCCTCTGTTATATCTTTCAGCTGTGGCCTCAGTTTCCTTTCAGGCCCTGCTGTCAATGTGATATTATTATCAAGGCAGAAGTATTAAGGAGGCCCCTTCCTAAGGAAATTCCGGACTCACTTGCCTTTGGTGCTTCTTTCTGTTCTTCAAAGATTGTTTTTTCTTCACTCTTAGTTCATCTCAGGAATACTAGAGTATCCCCAAATCCAATGCATGACAATTGTTTTGCAACTGACTCATTGATAGTTGAACATGACATAAATCCAGGTATCAATCATAATAATAATACCACAATAGTACATAATATGGTATAACGTAAGAAATGTTACTTTTGTCCAGGATCTTTGTTAAGTACCTACCTGTAGGTGGGTGCTCCAGGATCAGTGATGCCATTCTGCCTGCCTTCTGATGGCTTCTAATCCTGATGTTCCATGTGTGTAGATAAAGGTTGGTAAGGGAACCTGATGATACTTTTGAGTTGCATTCTTGGCCTTCAGGAGTGGCCCAGAGTTCTGTTCTTTGGCTAATCTAAGCATCAGGATTCTACTGAGCCCTCACAATAAGGATGAGACCAGATCTACTGACCCAGCTACTTCGAGGTTGTGCCAAAGAACGCACATGCTTGCCCCATCATTGAAACACAGATGTCACAGCTGCCCGGAGACACCAAACAAAGGAAATAGAAGAGTTTGTAGAAACAAACTGTACCCACCCAAAACTGGTCATCTTTGGGTCAGTTGCTGCCATCTAGAGAAAGGTGGGAAATGGAACAGTGATGTGGAGACCAAAGGGGCTTGCATCCTGCCTGCCTGAGACTATAACAGACGCCACCAAGTACCCCACAGATAACCCATCAAAATCCCTCACACAGAGTCTGGTCACCATCCAGGTGGAAACCGCAACTTTGTAACATATCCCTGGGGTCATAAACACCTTCAGAGAGCAATAACATCTCTGAGAGAACTTTCTCCAGGGAAAGTTACACTGCTTCCTAGCCACATTACTGTACAACCTAGGTACAATGTAGCCAGGTGACCAACACCGTGCACACATTCTAGTCTTTTTTTACAGATCTAGTCTGGTTAAGTGACTTGCCTGACACCACCCAGCAAACAGGTGACACACACTTATCCTTGCCAGATTTTCCTTTCCAGCCACATCTTCCCTGCCCATCTCTTTTCACTCCAAATGAATCTCTTCTTTCTCTCCAACATGGACCTTTTACTCGAGCCAGACCAATTTCCCCAGGCACCTTGTCTAGAGGACATTTTCATTTCTCTTCTGTCATCCCCATGCCTTTATAATTTGGCACAGAGGTCAGCTTGTGCAAATATTTTCCCCGAACTCTAACATCACCTGGGTTCTGAGTAGGCAAGAAAGGAGATGTTGGAGCAATAGAGATGAGTGCACTAGGAGTGGGGTTGGGACAGGAATGAGTGAATTGATAGATGTGAGGTTTTTTTTTTTTTTTGCAGTTTCCATCTCCTCAACCAAAATTTTGACAACAGCCTTTCCACCCATGCACATGCAGTCCGGTTTGCAGCGTGCATTTCATAGAAGAGGAAATCGAATGCTCAGAGAGATGGACATGACTTCCCCAAGGTTACGTAGCTAGTTAATAAAGACTAGAATCCAGGCATGTTTTCCAGCACAGTCTCCTATTCCCCAGGAAATGGAGAAGACTAGCTGCCCACTGTTCTCCAGGTTTTCACTATTAGAATGTTGATATCCCTAAAAAGCACTCTATGCAAGGCTGTTCCCAAAGCTGCTTTTGCTGTCCTGCCGCTGGCACTTCCTTCTGCTGCATCCAGGTGGCACCATCACCTCCGGGCACCCCCACCATTACTGCTGGTACATGGGAGCCCCAAGCCTTGGCCTGGTCACCTCCTAGTCACCCTGTTGGTGAGGGAGGAATTCCTGCCCTAGGATTATGGGAGTGTCTGACACTGGACAGATAAAATTGACAGTTTATGAGCCACATACACTCACAGTCTGGCAAAGGAGGACACTGCACCCTGTGCAGGACCACACAGGGTTGCACTTGGGAACAGAACGAACAACCGGAGTACGGCAAATAGGCTTTGTACTTGCAAAAGGGCAAAGTGCCCTTGCTTCCCATGGGAGAATATGATGGGCTTATTTGAATAATTCCACAGGCTGGCAGGGAACCGAAACCCACAAATCAAGGATAAGCAGGATGGCACTGGGTGCATCCCATAATCTTGCTTGGCGAGGGGACTTTATCAGTGGGAGCAGAGGGAGGAGAGGAACCTACAGTTAGGCCATTTGAGGCCCCCCTGGTTTCACCCAATGTCAAAGCAGCACACAATTTTGGACCTTAATTTTCGGTCTTACCCATCGCCTTCCTTCCCAAGCCCATCCTGTGTTCTGGCCAGGGAGAATGCTTCCCTCCCCTCGTGCTTCACGGTTTGTCAAAGGCTCGCCAAAGCAGAGTTTGAGCATAAACAGTTCTTTCACTTTTGTTTTCTTTTACTACTCATAGAATCCCTCCTCACAGGGAAAACATCCAAATTACAGACACGAAGCTGTACTCATAAACCCCAGACTCGTTTGAACACTAGAACTTTGTTTCTGGTAACCTCATCTGTCTGCCTCGCTCGGTCTTTTCCCAGGGGTGCTCTCAGGCCTGCAAACACATAGGTCCACGGTGGGCCCTGCCCAGGGGTCTGCCCACTGTTCACAGATGTTAACAGACTCCACAAGTGGTCAGAGTCTCAATCTGACATCTCTGCCCCTTTTAGCACCGAGTATTCGAGAGCTAGAGGGCAAACTGTGGCAAGAATCAGGGAGAGGGACAGCCACTTAGCCTCTGCAGCTGCTTTTGTTCATGCAGCCCCAAGCATTTCTGGCTGAATGATGCTACTCACAGCACTCGCACAAAATCTGGAATCGATTTGAAGTTCAAAGGCACCCACAGGCTTCAGCAAAGCAAAGCTGGAGGCAGCTCCTGGCTGGACAAAGGACATTAACACATACATCTATTTAAGGGGCTTAGGGGCTTCTCAGTAGAGTTTCTGTCTGAAAAGTCATCAAAGAACACCCATGCCTACAATGTTTTCTCTGAGCCAGGGATGGGAAGCACCCTCAGCATAGGATTTACGGAATGTCCAGAGACGCATCTGTCAAAGGTCAGGAAATGAGAGTCCCTCCTCCACCCTCTTCTCAGCATGCAGATGGCAAGGACTTGGCGCTTCCAACTGCTCAGGATGAGAATGGGATCCCTGGGTGCAAGGAACTCAGTGTGTTTTTGCTCCTTGGTGCACACAGCAGATTCCATGTGATGCTCAGATTTGGAATTTCTGAACCAGTAACAAAAAGATGTGCTCAAGTCTGTTTCTTCTTTAGTAATCCCCTTTCCCTCTCCTTCTTCTGTTTTTTTGTTTGTTTGTTTTTTTCTGGTTTGTTTTTTCTCCTTTATGTTCCATCTTCTCACCTCCTGCTATCTTCTTCCCTCCCCCTTCTACCATTATCCCCTCCCTTCCCCTCCCTCTCTCCCTCCTTCCCTGTCCTCCCCCCTCTTGCGGTTGATCTCTCCTGTGGTTGATCCTTTCAGAGCCGCACTTTGGCACAAGACCCTTTAATCTAGAATCCTGCCTTCTTCTTCATCAGGATCTGGTGGTGCCTCATGGCTGGGAGAGATGTGCACACTCCCCTCTGATTCTGAGTCTGAACCCTGAGATGTTTCCTCCAGCAATCCTGCTAACAACTCATCTCTCCCCTGAGAAACTGGGCAGACTTCAAGAGTGAGATGTGGGGCAGACACCACCTGGGAGCCTCACTAAGGCAGGCGTTAAGGAGAGGGAGGGCGTGGAGCTGGGAGAGGCTCAGACAACCTGTGCTCTAGTTCTTACTTTCCCTTTTGCAAGCTCTTGGGCAAGGCACCTTTCCTCGGAGTCTGATCTGCAAAAGTCATCATGCTGGACTCAAAGAGTTTTACCAGTTCCTTAATTTTTGGTCTCTTTTGTTCTGGCATTGCCATAAAACCAGAGGCTTTATCCCCCTATAACCAATGTTATCCTCTTTGATGAATGGACAGGCTTATAATACAAGTGGCCATTGATAGAATTTCCAAGTGGGGAGAGGAAATCCAATTTTTCCCTGGGACTCTGGGTCACTGGCTCTACCCTGTCTTTGTCCCAGCCATACACGGTCACTGGCTCCCACATCAGCGGCCTGTGTCTTACTGACACTAGCCACTGGCCGCGTGACACTCTGACTTCCTTCTTTCTCCAGTGTGTGGGGAAAAAATATTCCTTTTAGAAACTCAGAAGCAGGTTTGGAAATTAAAAAATGAATGTTTACTGGAGGCAACACCACATAAAAATAAATAGAAGAAAGTCTTTCTGAATATAGGCTTCTGAATATATTATATTTGGGAGCCAAGCTCATATAAGTTAAATTTTGGATTTAGGTTGTTTTGAGGCTGAGTTTCCAGATCTGACAAGATCTTCAGACTCTCCCAGGAGAATCCTTGCTCCACTTTTCATGGAAACTAAATTCCAGTGTTACCACAAGACTTCTGACAGTCCCTCACGCTGGCTTTGTGGTGGGAATATGGCCAGTGTGTACTAAAAACGGAGCTGTCTAGTGAAGGAGGGGCAACGGTCAGGACCAGATCAAAGACAACCCTCCTTCTGCTGGGAATGCCCTTTCAGGACAGACCCTGTCCCCCTAGACCACAGCTCTGCAGCACTGGCCTCTCTGTTCCACCACCAGTTAAGTCTCTGGGGATGGAAAATCGAAGTTAGGGATTCATTTGGGGAAAGAATTGCTGGTTGGTTGATTTGTTTCTTTGTCATCACACTTGGTTTTTGTCCCTGTTCATAACAGATAGTTCCCATTACCCTGGCGCGAGCCAGACGTACGTGAGGGGAGTCAGTTACAGCTTTGGTCTTTGCCCCACTTCTGTGGGGAGGTGCTGCCAAGAGCTGTGGGGAAAAGGGTGGGGCTCAGAGTTGATGCCAATTTGTGGAAAATAAAGTCAAAAAGTTAAGGCAAATGACTTACGCTAGAAAGTGCACTGTTGTTTCTAGTGAGGAAGGAGCTCTCTGAAGAAGTGAATAAGGATTGAAAACAGATACTGCTCCTGTTTCACTCAATTGTAAAATGAGCCAGTCTAGTTTCTTCTTTCTAGAGTATTCTAACGCCAAATTGGTTGGTTGATGGAACCCAGAGAGCATTGGCAGCAGACACCTCTGATGTGTATATCTCTGTAGCACTTTACAAATTATACTCTTCATAAATGATTACCCAAGGAGATTAATGGAGGTAGCCTTTCACCTTGCCATTATGCCTAGAAATTTTAGGGATGGAACAGAATTGTGCTCCCATTTCTCTTCTGAATGCCTTGTAGTGACTCCTCCCGGAACCTCTTGGAGTTGTGTCAATAAACCCTATTTTTCTTTCACAGGTAGAAAAGCAAGGCCAAGTGACTTTTAAAAAAAAGCATTTGAATCTTATATTCTTCTAATTTTAGACTATGAGAAGATTAAATAGTTATGAAGTAGAATTTTTGAAATATGAGGATATCTTAAAGAACATTATCTCATAACTCACATGGTTAGCTTCATACATAAGAAAATGCATTTGAAAAAATTCAACACCCATTCTTAATTTTAAAAAAGAAATAAATTAGTAATCAATAGATCCAAGTGACTTCTCAGGATGGATACTTGAGGCCAGTGTTAGAAATGAGATGCCATGAAATGCCATGAAATATCTGGTACCTGCCCTAATTTGAACGTCAGAAAGGTGGAATAATGTCAGACATAAATATTCTCATTCGGATCTTTTGCTTGTAAAGTCCTAGTCGTGTCCAAAGGTACATGATTTCTAGTAAAAAATGGAAACGGAGGTGAGTGCAGATGATATCCTTGAGCACTGGTATGTGCAAGAGTGTTAACTGTTAGGAAAACCAATGCCAGAAACACTTGAGATGCAAGGAAGCCCCTAAAGCCACGTTTATTCGATTGCTTTTGCTGCTATTTGAGTAACTTCCTACCATTGCTGTCACCCAGCTTATTAAGGGTTTATTCTTCAGAGACGGTACTTCTGGGAACATCGCCCTGCCCCCGTGTGACTCCTCCCCATCGTGTCCCGGGCCAGATGGTCAGAGTCCACTTTACTACAGTGTGTGGAAATAACAGGCTAAACTCTATCCTGGTGAGCAATGACGTGTCTGGACTCATTATTTGGCTCGGCTCCGGTTGCCACAGGGAGAGTTTCACCATCCTCTCCATTTCAACTTCCTATTTCTCACTGTCTGCCACCCCTTCCAGTAACCTTCCTCTCCCCTCAAGCTAGAAATCTCTCTCATCCTCTCCCTCCAGTCCCAGCTATCAAAGACAAATAAGAGTCTTTCTAGATAAATCTAAACTTCAGAGTGTTGTGTCTGTGCAAGTTAGGTCTCCCCAAAATGAAATAATACTTGACCTGGCATTTTTGTTCTGAGTTATGATCCCAGAAATTCCCAGACCTAGAGTTTTTCCTTCCCAGGCATAGACTCCAAGGGGAAAAAAAATTAAAGAAGTACACCTCCAAGCTGTTCTTTCAGCTATCATCCTGGTATTTACAATTCTCTCTTCAGAGGATGCTATAAAATTTTGCCTTCAATTTCTCCAAATATTCATATATTTTTAACCCACTGTACAAGTCATAAAAGTATTTGAATGACAGGAGTTCATATTTACATATGATCTTCAATGTAAGTATGAATATATAAAACCTAATTCCATTTAAATTAAAATAGACATGTACATATAGTTTCTTCTATGTCTATTAAAATAGACACATACAGATTTGTGTATATATCTTTATATCTGTAGATATCTGGGGGGCATCTGCTTTTGTAAAGTTTTAGTTATTTGAATGATGAAAGTAAGATGTACATGTGGTAACAACTCAAAAAACATAAAAGAGTCTAAAGTCAAATTAATACTCTTAAGTTCTCCTCCTCCAGTCCCCCAATGGGAGGTATACAATGGCATGGGGCATACAAATAGATGGATATATGTAATGTCTTATTCAAAGTGTGTTATACTCTACATATTATTAATCTTTAACTCCATCTTTTCACTCAATGATGTATCATGACTATTCTTTATTAATAACAAATCTTCCACATTTTTCTATTGCTTTAAATTTACTAGTTTTAAGAGTAAATAAACTAGGTAAAAAAGAATACTAAAGAGTAAAGGCAATAAATGTTCATAATCAAAAAAATGTAAACAATAGAAATGGTCATACAGCAGAGAGTTTCTTCTTTTTCCCCAGACCTCTAATTCCCCTTTCTCAGAAGCCACAACTTTTAGCACTTTCTCGTTACTCATTCCTGAAATTTGGAACAATGAATCTTTCTCAAGTAAATGTCTAGCTCACCTCTATCCTTCCTTTATACTCATAGGTTGGAAAAATGAAGAGAGCCCTTCTCTTTTGTAAATGTGTACAGTCTTCATGACCTCATGAAGCACCAAATAACAATGAGATATTTCTCAGGGAAAGCCACAAATTATATGCAGTTGGTAAAAGAGTATTATGATAGCTCAGGACTGCAAAGAGCCTTTGCCATTACAAGTCCAGAGGACCGTAACCTCTTTGCAGTTCCCTGATGCAGTTGAAACTATTGACAGCTATGAACCATCTCGTCAGAAGAATAAGCATATATGTATTTGCATGTATTTGCAAGAGGCTCACAGATTTCTTGAAGTTCAGCCATGGGCTCCAGGTTAAAAACACCTAATTTGGTCCAATCTCCTTCTTCCTCTCACCCCTTATTGTACAGAAAGGAAATTGAAGTTGTAGGTAGGTAAATATCACAGCCAGCATGAGGCAGAGCTGTGATGGAACTAAGGTCGCATGACATCCATTCCACTGTTTGGTTTAGATGACATAACTATGAGGATACCCTTTGTTTAATCTTACTGTACACATAATAAAGAAGAGATCAAAAAAAGAACAAAGCTGGAGGCATCACATTGCCTGACTTGAAATTATGCTACAAAGCTATAATAACTAAAACAGAATGTTACTGTTTAAAATTAGACACATGGATCAATGGAACAGAATAGACAACCCAGAAATAAAGCCACATAGCTATAGCCAAGGATCTTTGACAAAGTCAACAAAAACACACACTGGAGAAAGGACACCCTGTTCAATAAATGGTGCTGGGAAAATTGGATTGCCATATGCAGAAGAATGAAACTGGATCTCTATCTCTCACCATATACAAAAATTAACTCAAGATGGATGAAAGACTTAAATGTAAGACCTGAAACTATAGAGATACTAGAAGAAAACCTTGGAAAAATTCTTCTGGACATTGGCCAAGGCAAAGAATTCATGACTAAAACCTCAAAAGCACAAGCAACAAAAATAGACGAGTGGGACTTAATTAAACTAAAAAGTTTCTGCACAGCAAAAGAAATGATCAACAGAGTGAACAGACAACCTGAAGAATAGGAGAAAATATTTGCAAACTATGCATTTGGCAAGGAACTAATATCCAGAATCTACAATGAACTCAAGCAACTCAACAAAAAGAAAAAAACCCAAATAATCCCATTAAAAAATGGGCAAAGGACATGAGCAAACATTTTTCCAAAGAAGACATACAAATGGCCAACAAACATGAAAAAATACTCAGCATCGCTAATTATCAGAGAACTGCAAATTAAAACCACAACGAGATATCATCTTACACTAGCTAGCAAGATATCATCTTACACTAGCATGGCTATTATTAAAAAGTCAACAAATAACAGATGTTGGCAAGGATACAGAGAAAAAGGAATGCTTTGGTGGGAATATAAATTAGTGCAACCTCTATGAAATATAGTATGCCA